>JAOVYX010004704.1:0-10029 GCA_035668315.1 Drosera spatulata
ACATCATATGTGACAGCGGAATAGAAGAATACCATCAATGCAGCTTCATAGATCAATCTTTCATCGTGTCCTGTAGTCTCCTCACTCATGCCAGCACGAAAGAGAGGATCGACTGGTATATGATAAGGAGAATGAAGAGCAGGCCTCAAAGTAGAAGGTACACCAGGCATCAAAGAAGAAGGAAGAACTCTCCCAGCACTGGGACGTAGAACTTTTCCACTACTGTCATACATGAGAATATCATCATCATCATCATCATCCTTATGAGTGGAACCACCAAGATCAGAAGATTCATGAGACTTAGGGAAGCCCTGAACATAGCTGCTATCATCAAAGTATCTAGAATTTTTGTCACTGCGAGGCAAAGAGGGCTGCAGAAAAGGAAGAACCCTCTTTTCTGTTAATCCACGCATGTGCTCTCAAAAGTCATCTTTGAACATGTTTGAGTTACTTGAAGTGATGAAAGAAGCACTTACATCATTAACAGCGGCCCGCCCATTCCAGCCATTGTTTTCAGAAGGCCTAACATTATTTTGGTGAATTTGGGAAGTCGATGGCAGGGTATCAGCACCATAACTCAGGTTTGAAGGTGTACGATGTCGAAGCTGGAAGTCGGTGGAAGGCCTCCCTTTAGTGGGCACTCGATTTGAGGGTTCAGCCCCATAACCTGGTCATTGAGTTTAGCATTATAACAATGAATATAACTATGTGTATGCTTGTGTGGGTAAAAGCATGGGTGCTACATCAGCTGCATCCTATTATAAACGGATAAATGTTTCATATCCATGTACTGCCGACAGCGAGAACACAGTAACTATTCTCGTATCGTATGTGTTGAGAATGAGGTAAGAGTGTACATGTTGAAAACATAAACCATCTATCTCTTCACCTGAACCAGCTGGAAATGCCCATCCAGGAAGGATTCTTCCACTAGAGGAAGCAAAATCTGAAGGAGCAGATGATGAAACAACCTTGCCATCACCCCCATCAGAATAAAGAATACTATCATCATCAGAAGAAATTTGAATTGGTGATGACATCGGAGCAATGCAAGGTGAATGATGACCTGTTTCACTGTCCTCACAGAATGAAGTGAACCTGACATGTGTGGAACAAGTTCAAATGGTTAACAAATGAACAAAAAAATCATAAAGCATCTAAAGACTGAACACAAGAGCATACTTGAAGCATTCAGCTCACCGGCGTTGTTGGTCTCTTCAGAAGAAAGTAGAACTATTTAGTAAATGAAGAGCATCTCTGTGTAAACTCCAGAAGATCATGCACCGGGTGTACATGATCAGACATCCACTTCACCCAAGCACAGCAACATTAAGATTTTAAAATGGCAGATTTACAGAAAAGAGATGGGGGAAAAATCAGACTAGCAAGAAATAAAATACCAATCATAAAGAATAGAGATTATTAAGAAAAGCAGATCACAATATTGGTGTTGAACTTTAACCTAAAACGTAGTTTTAACCATAATCACGATATTGAATGTCCAAGAGACTTGTAATAGTTTCCTCAACGGAACAATACACATTTTGTTCCACAAATTTGGTACAGAATGGGGAGCTAGAAGAATAGGGACTCATGAGAATAAACAGAAAACAAGCTTTACATTAGTATGCATCAAATATCTAGATATGAAAATATGTGCACAGTGCAACACATTCCAAACATACAATTTTGGATCAATGGATCTTAACGTCAGTAATCAATATGTTACGAATTTGAGTGTACTCCAATAATTTATTCCAGAAGATGGAAAGCTAAATTAAACTTGTGCTGCTCCAAACTTGAAATTGAGCTTTGATTCGTAATACTAAGTTTAACTTATTCTCACGGGCAAAACAGAAATATGTCTCGACACATAAGCTTAGGTGTGTCTACTTTAAATAGACGACTGAGATTAATACGTTAGGGAAATGTGTTTTGAGATTTGGGTTAACTTTATGATGATAGGTTTTTTACCCACATCCATGATTTGTTCTTCCCACCTCGTTTTAATCTCAATTATCTATTTCAAGTAGACACACCTAAGCTAAGGTGTGTCAAGTCATATATTCACACAGCCTTATTCTCTTTATCATGTAAACTTGGGATTTTGTGAGCATAGATTAGGATTTGATAAGGGAAAAGGGAGTATGTGTCATGATATAGGTGTGTCTAATCTCAACCCTTGATTTGTGTTGTTTTAATTTCAATCGTTCATTTGTTATTAGACACACTTATGTCGTGACACACTCCCTAAACCCATTTGATAATCCTTTACTGCTGTAATATGCCAAATATTTTTACTCTTAATAAGTTTTATACTTCTCAGTGCTCTTTTACACAGAATCTTTTCTATTTTTCTCACTTCAAACAACCTTTTGCATCTCGAACCCAGGTGCACCTTGAATCCTTTTTAATCAATTGCATTGCCATGCAATCCAAATGTAATTCAATCAAAATATGAACGCCTGATTAAGAAACCCTCAAATAGGCCTAGGAACGAAGTGATGCAATGAAATGAAAAGACAGGACTATACCAGCTCATGAAATTAAATTTGGGACATTGAATCTTACCAAAAATATAAGTTAGTGAAACTCGAGTAGCAATGCAGTAAACAAAATACCAAGGAAGAAAAAGGTGCCATGACTACAAGTATAACGCGTTACAAACCGAATCCTCCAGATGGAAGAATATGATGTGTGCCTTTATCACCTCACATGAGTGCCATCTTTTGAGGCTTGAAGCATGAACAATTCGACAATGGACTCTATATCAAGTATTAACAAACAATGGGATAACAGGATTCAGAATCCTGACCTCTAGTCACTCTCACTCATACACCACACAATTGATACAGAGGATCTTAAATCTTAATACGATCCCAATTAACTGACACTAGCTGACGCAGACCCAGCCTAATCAAATACGATCCTATAAACAAAATAATCCTAATACGAAATAAGCTTTTGACAGTGCTGGCCCAACTAACACTCTTCCCTTCTCATCTAGATAAAATTTATCTATGCTAAATTAGTTCGACTTCAACAAATATCACTGAAGATATCCTGAACTGCTGAAATTCTGACACCAACTATTCCCAATTCCCATGAGGGCAGAAACCCACCACCGAACTCCACTTTCTAATCAACAAATCGATCCCGCTCGCAATCACAAAGACAACACCACACAGAAACCCACAAATCAAACTTTCGACCAAAACCCAATCACACACTCATGCAAAGAGTCACAACAAACACAAAACAATCAATTCATGAATCGGTATCCAGCACAGTACCTGGAGATCCTCCCCAAATTCGCCGGCACACTAGGGTTTCGCCGGAGCCAACGAGATGAGAAAGCTTGGCGCCAAATTGGTGGGGGGCAAAAACCCTAGCAGGGAATGGGGTGGGACCTCGAAACCCAATTTCGTCGACTTTGATGCCGAATCGAACGATTTGGGGGAGCACTTGTGTGAGTGGGAATCTGAGAATGAAATGGGAAAGAGAAAAAAAGGGAAGTTTCGATGGAATTTGGAAGGGGAGAAATTAGGGCAAAATGGGAACAGAGACGAGCGATTGGAGGGTGGGAAATATGACACTGTCATTTTCATTCCGGATACCATAACGTACTCTTGCCGTCGGATACCATAATTTTTTTCATTTGTTCGTTTAAAAGTACAAATATAAATTTTTTTTATTTTTGAGTTGTATTTCGATTTTTACAGTTTATATATACAAAATTACAGATATACAGTTTACAGGGTGTGATATACGGTTCACAAATCCAAATGAGGATCAAAACATAAAAAAAATTTGTATTTGAGACTTTTATTCAATTTGCCTTTAAAAATAATCGAGCACTATCTAAAATGATAATATTTTTGAGTAAAAATATCACAATAATCTTATTAATTTATTTTACATCCCATCAATCTTTTACACTATCATTTCTCATTTTTTTTCTCTTTTCTCTCCCTCTCACAAAAATATAAGGATATATTGACCATTATAACAACAAACAAAGACTTTCATTAATCTTTGTGCCCGATTCTCATGTTGCAATAATGTTTGGACGGAGAGAGTACCAGATAACAATATGTGATAAGACAAAGGATATAAAATACTCATGAATTATTCGACAATAACGGATATCCTGAAGGTGATCTCCTAACTTTTCTAAATGATGTTGTGACAAAATAATAAGTATGATTTTTTCTTTTTTAAAGTAGCAGAGAATATGTAGGTGATGTTCCTATGATGTACATTTAATGAGTTTCATGTCAACAAAATACAATTTCCATTGAAGGTAAAAAGGTTAGGTTTATTCATAAGGGTCATCTATCACGACTATACTTCAAGAGTGTTAAATGTTATTTTCTCTATGTAATATTTGGATAATGAAAGCATTCACATGAGTCTCCAGTTAACGATCGGCACACAGGTCTTCAGTTCACATTTCAATGAGCGAATATGTGTTTCGAACATGTTTGCTCATTTTCGTATGAGAAAACGGATGTTCTCAGAGGAACATGTTCGTCTTGATTTTTATCATTTGGATGCCATTACTTGGTGGTCCGCTTATGGAGCGAAACACCTGAGTTGGCGAATGTTGCTTTGAAATTTCTTAATTTCCTAGCCGATCAGCAGTTCTTCTACAGAGAGAGTTTGGAGCACATAATCTTACATACACAATGTGAAGAGTAATATATTGAACAACACAAGGGCCGACAAATTGGTCTTTATTCATTCGGACATTCGTTTGCAATCTCGATTCTTGACAGATTATAAGAAGAGTCCTTATAGAAAGTGGGACGTTGATCCAGAAAATGCTTATCTAGAAGATTCGGCTTTGAAGCTCGAGGATATGAAATGGGCTCCCTTGGATACTCTTTCACTTGAGCATGAAGCCTTGCAACAGGAAGGGGACAAAGAAGATGGAGATGCTGTGCTATGTCTTTCAAAACATAGAGGGAAAGGAAAGATTAATTAAACACAAAAAACCTAGTATTTTATAATGTTAATACTACTGTTAGTTTATGGTTGTGTTTGTAGTTTGGTATTTGAAGTTTATTTTATTTACATCTTTTAATGTATCAGTTTTATATTAATGTTAATAATATGCTTATTATGTCTCTTTTAAGTTTAATTTTGATTCAAATGTTAGTTATTGAATTATTTTATAGGAACCACGATCAAAAGTATCGTATCACGTTCCGAGCCATCATATCACGTTCCCAAGTAGCGTATCCGAACATGTTTTAGGTAACATAGCCCGGAAGTCTTTAGCTTTTTCAGAATTGCACGGAATTGCAATTTGTGATTTTATTTGTTGTGATTTTTTTTTCCCTATACGTTTTAAGGCAGTAGTATGAAATTTATGGAATTATGAGTATTCAAAGGGGTAATATGGAATTTCCTGTCAAAAACCTTTTATTACTGATGCAAATATATAAATTGGACAATTAATAAACAGAAATAATGCATGACATCAACAACGAAATTTAATTTACACGGAAAGATGGAAATGCAAGATATGATCTAAACGAACACAAATGGTCTAATTAAACTGAACCTTATTCTTTCTGGAAATAGATAACTAAGCTCTGGAAATATATAACTTCCTTAGTGTTCATAGTCCCTTGCAGTGTGATGGCACAAACGTCAACTCCTCCCTTGCTAGATCATAGCGAACCACGTAACCTTGTTGGGCGATATTACCAAAGATTGAAAACGAATCACTGGGTGTCACGGCTAGGCATTGGACTCCAGGTTTCGCCTCTATCAAATAATTCTCTCTAAACAATTCGATGTATGCCCCTTTCAGGTGCAAAATGAACTTCGGGAACGAGTAACTTCCTGAACTTGGCATGATCCAGCAATGATCGAGTCCTATCTCCTGAGTCAAGTTCACTTGTTTTAGTTTGATTTGCTCGGTCAGCTCCTTCACCAATGGATTATAAGCGCTAGTCGGGATGTAAAACAACGTGGTGCCCGAGTCTACGATCACACCACCAGTCCCATCTGCTTTAATCGCGAAGGTCTCTGGTGGGATGTGCAGCCACTTTTTGCCTATGATGATTCCCAAAACGGTCATGTAGTAGAATGATGCATCTTTCCGGTTTTGCACTAGTGGAGTTGTTCTAACCGGACCATGGGGCAATGAACTGGCGGATGAGCCAAGAAAAAGTTTGGTTGGCTCGTTTGCCAGCACCGGGGTCAAACAGTAGGAGAACTGAGGTTCGTCAAGCTGAGAAATCATGGACAGAGGGCCTCGTCCTAGGCCAACGAGTGCTTTACCATTAGTAGAGAATGCACTTCCAGAAACGTAGTCTGCACAACCGAATGCAACATTGCGGACTGTTGACACGTCTTTCTTCGAAGTCCTAAACGCAAAGGTTTCGGTCGCTAGTACACCCATTGTAACGGACCAATCAGCATATAGTTGTAAGTAGGAACAAACCGTATCATTGTGACAAGTTTCTCCAGTCAGTGCGAAGCAAAACTCGCTAGAGCAGGTTAAGTTAGAGTAGGACGATGAATTTGCTGGAAGGAACAGGTTTCCAGTGCAATCTGTCCATGTAAGGTCACTGCCTGTATCAATAATAGCATCAAAGTATGTTGGCGGTGTCCCTATTCCCAGGGTCATGAGATATTCATAATGTCCTGGATGAACAAGAGCTCCTGCGCTAGAAGAGGTGCCTGATAGCCTAGACTTGAGGGTCTCTAACCGACGGTTTCCGCGTTCAACCGCACGTTTGATGCGCTCGAGTCGAGTCAAGTTCTTGCCTGCGTCAATATGAGTCATCGTTGCTTCGAAGCTTAGCCCATTCTTGTCTGCAAGACGGTGTCCATGACCTGCAGATATCAGAAGAGTCTGTGCTGCAAAAGCAGAAAGAAAGACAAACAAGTAGTATTTGGGTGAGGCCATGATTTGAAGGTTGGAGTATGAACTTCTGGAATGCAGTGATTAAGATGAAGGTTGAGTATTTATAATGGTACTTCAGTGTATATCAAATAAATCTGAACAGAAAAATTTGGAAAGAACAGAAAGATGCATTAGTTAGTATGGTTAACTAGTGGTAGCAATGTATGTGGATTAATCAACACGATATTTACATGCAACCGCAACAATAAAATTGTTGTACGAAATGATCCATCATAACCTTTTCTGTTATGGATCGTATGTGACTGTGAACCTTCACCACCGTGAGTACATCTTAACAAAATGTAACTGTGATTAGGGAGCTTGAAGCCAATCAGGAGAATTGAAAAAGATTTAATCAAACAAAATTCGTGAGATCTCCACGGTTAGTTTTGTCCATATAAATATATAGAATAAGCCAGCCAGACGCCATCAAGGGAAGGCCTCAAAGAAACAAATATAAATAAGATCTCAACCGCCAAATTACAAGAACATATAATATATTGGGGCAAAAATCTGGCAGGTATTTGTTTGCACTCTGATCGTTGTGATTGCGATCCTTTGACATGCATGGAGATTTAACCCTACTGGCTTGTTTGATACTCCGTCTTTCTGCTTGGAATTACAATGGGGGCTTCAGGGCAAGGAATATGGAGCGGTTTAGTCCCTCCAAAGGTCGTGATTCATATTTGGGTGAGTTGTTTCTTTGGAGAGTCTCGACAAGAAACTTACTAGCGAGATGAGGGATCGATCCCTCGACAAGAAATGATCGATCATTTCTGTACAAGAGGATTTGTGTCAGTTTTGTAAGGAGAATCAAGAAGAGGTCAAACCCCTTTTCATGTTTTGCGCACCTATTCATATCTTATTGAGACTTTGGTGTTGGATTATGGTGTGGTGGCCAAATATTCCTTTTGATGCCTACTCAGTAATTTGTAAACTTGGGGTGCAGGGTGAATTGGTGAGTAGAGTTGACGAAAAGCGGTGTTGAGTATTGATCGATATGGGTTCCTTGGCTGTTTTAGTGATGCAATTGGTGATTTGTTGAAGTATGTAGACAGCTATATGCGACTGGCACTGGTTGTTGCATTTTGCTAGTTCGAATTCACGAGACCACTGCTGCTGGGTAATAGGGTCAGGAGGTGCGCGATTGTCTGATCTGTTGTTTTAGTCAAGGATTTACACAAATGAAATAAGAGCGCTCCAGTGGCGCTTTAAAAGCTGAAGAGAAGGACCATCAGAGGTCTCATCACCTGCCTCTTTTTTTGGGCCCAAAGATTACATATAATAATATGGGACAAAGCCAGACAGAGGATGAAAGCTGAGTGCAACCTTATTCCTGAAGCAGCAGATGGGGTTTAGTTTTTTCTTATGTTTAGAAAATCTTTTATATGATAAATAAGTTTCAAAGATAATTAGTAAAATGTCTTAGATTAATTTATCAAAAATGTTAATATCTTTAAGAAAAAAACAAAATTTTAACAAAGTATTAATTATATGGTTTCAGCCGGGTTGTCTTGATTTTTCTCAAACGATAAATAAAGTAATATTCCAATTTTAACTTAATCAAGTTAATTTAATGTCATTTATTTTTATTATGATTTCTTATCATGTGCAACACATGGATTAATATTCTAATAATGTCAAGTTGAACTTAGCCCTTTGCTAATGGCAAGTTCATTTCAGTCTTATAAATCCCAAGCCACCATTGTTCATGAAAGTGCATATACACATATGGGATACCCAAGCAACCATAGGTTCATGAGCGTGTAGAAGTTACCTGATCACCAAAGATAGACACGACGATGCAGGCTCTCCACAAAGAACTTTGCTCGGATCGCTCCACTACAAACCAAAGTATCAACCTTCTCATCTCATGCTCTGTTCATATCAGAGCTTCATGGCTCTTCCCTGTTGTCTCGAGAGTATTACATGGCTGACTACATATGGTATTATCTTTTGTCTTTTTCTTTTTTTAGGGTAACATATGGTGTTATCTTTTTCTTCGTGAATTCCATCGATATAGTGATGATCTTCCAAAAAATGTGAAGAATATAATATGAATCATGGGGTCGAATTGTAACGACCTGGATCATGAGAAAGCTTGTATGCTTGAGAAACAAACTCCACTTATTTTATATAAAGTTAGTTTAATCTTTCTTGATATCAAAGTTTGGTTTATTTTTGTACCAAATTTGATTGGTCCTATTTTAATGACTTAGTAATATTTATGATTTGTATTAAATGTATTTAACTTATAATGGCTTTTCATTGTATCATAGACGTTGTTCTAATATTGTTATATATTTATTTTATTATTACAACATTATTAGAAGATAACAACTACTTAAATAATTTAACATTATCACAACATAAAATTCTCAAATATTTTAGATTTTTTATGTGATTTAAAATAAATATATGTTGTTATCACACTACAAAAAATTAGCCTCACGGACGACTAAGGAAAAATTTTAGTCGCATTTTTTGCGACTAAAATTTGTTTTTTAGTCGTCAAAACATATGCTTCCATTTTATAAAAAAAAAAAACTGGTGGAAAATAGCGACTAAGTTTCCCTTTAGTCGCCAAATTGGCGACTAAGTTTCCCTTTAGTCGCCAAATTGGCGACTAAGTTTCCTGTTAGTCGTCAATTTGACGACTAAGTTTACTGTTAGTCGCCAAACTTCTGTGACCCGAGGTTGTGTTCCTTTGAAGAGTTCTGTAAACCATTTAACGACTATTGTAAAGTTTAGTCGTCATTTTGCGACCAAGGTTATGTTTAGTCGCCAAATTGGTGACCAAGTTTATGTTTAGTCGTCAAATTGACGATCAAGTTTATGTTTAATCGCCAAATTGACGACCAAGTTTATGTTTAATCGTCAAGTTAGGTTACAAAATCATCTTCTTCCCTGCTTCTTCTCATTTCTCCGTCTTCTCATTTCTCTATTGCAGCACATCGGAGATTGCACCACATCTGAGATTGCACCAGAAGAAAGAAGCTACACAAGCACTGAACGGGAATCTCAGCTCGAGAGATTCGGTCGTTGTTGGAGCGGTTTCAGCGGGATATTAGGCTCGGGTATGTGTTGTTCACATCGATTTGGGTTCA
>JAOVYX010004705.1:0-10029 GCA_035668315.1 Drosera spatulata
CCCTGAGTTATTAGGGTAACAGCGTGCACATAGGGGAAAAAGAAATGAGTTGAGCCTCATGAGAAGATGAAATTGATACTGCCCCTCTCCAAAACAATTACTCCAATAATTATTAAATTGGGATATCTGAAATATATAATTTTTTTCCGTATAAATTAAGATGATATCATTTTAACGCGTTTCGTTCTTATTTTTAACGATGTTAGAATAACTTTAAATTGGTGCAGGATCAAAGTTCACAACTTAATCTATCATTAATGTTTTACAACAATTTCGTAAAAAACGACGTTTGATCGTAGGCGTCATCGCAATTTATGTAGGATTAAGGGAATACAACATTATCATATTTGGAATTTTTTTCTAATAAAAATATCATAACACTCCTACGTTTTATTTTCACATCAATTTATCTTTTTTTTCATTCCTCTCACTCATACGAATCAAAGTATAAATATCATACGAATCAAAGTATAAATATCGTGATCTATCCATTGTCTTTTATGTACTAGATAGGGAATGTTGAGTAAACAAGTTATACGAATCAACGCCATAAATTTCAATGGGGATGAATCAACATTGAATCTACGAGTTAGATTGGAAAAATTCAATGTCTCTGGTCTATTTGGTAGCATTGGGTTGCTGTAAAGCAATGGGATAAATACAGTAATGGATCTACATCGATGTTACTTGAGTTTAAGGGGAAGAAAATGGTAAAGATTGAGATGGCGCAACAATTGAGCTATTGTTAGCATTTGAATAGGTTTGTTCCCTAATTAACTTTTATCCTTTCTTGGATATAGTTGTGGAATCATAAATGGAAGTTGAATACTTATACTCCATGATCTTAGGTTTAGACCCTTTTTTATCGTCACATATCTTACGATATGATATCACGTCTCACTGTTGAGATTACGCAAGCTCTATATTCCTAATTATAGCAGTAGGATGGTGACACTAAGTGCATGAATAGATATAAGGTTGAGGTTTCAATAGGTGTGCCAAAATATGAAACATTTTTAATTGCATTATCGGGATTTAAATTTTTATGACAAACGAATAAAACGAATGTAATAGTATCTTGGAAAAGCGAAGGCATCAATATCTTAATGTCATGTTTCGTCAAATAGTTCACCCAGATTTCTATTTCTTAAAAATAAGTCCAATCATGAGTTATACGTAATGTTATATCTATAATTTGAAACCAAAATACAAAAACAGTGCTTCAACCATTAATAAAAAAAATAATGTTAAAATAAAATTAAGTTAAAACTGGTTCTATATTTGACATTAAATATAAGTGTAGTTATTTTTATGACATCACCAATTATGATTATTTTTTAAATTTTTTCACTTTCAAAAAATTATGATGGTTACAAATTTATTATCTAATAAGAAATATAAAAATATGCTTGGAAAAATTAGTAGAATATAAGGATAAAAAATATGATGAAAAAAATTAGGTATAATTTTGAAAAAATTATGATGTGTAGAGGATTTGAAGAGGAGTTTATAAAAAATAACATTGATACCTAAAACATACTTAGATTTAAAAAAAACAGAAAATTATCCAAACCTACAGTTTTGAGAAACTAATTCCGAAAACATACATACAGAATCTTATTTCTCAAAACATATAATTTTTAAAATTTTTCAAAAACTGATTGAAACTACCTCATTATCGGTTCGGTAGTCCTTTTCTTTTTTCTACTGTACGATTGTAATTTCTTATCCATCAACGAATTCATTGGATTTCGCATCAATGAAATCAATCGAAGAAGTTTCGAATCTTGGATTGACAGCAGATCTAGGTCTGGTGATGGATAACAAATTGATTTTCATATACAGGTTTGGTTTGGTTTCCTGTTCTTTGTATGTGATATAGATGGAGGTTTTGATCAATTTGTTCTAAAGATACGAGTTCGGTTTCAGATTGATGAAAACATTGAATTGAACTTGTTTTATTCGATCCCGGATCATGATCGTTGTACGCTGAGAGATCAAGAAGATTTCATAACAATGTCTGAGGTCTTGAGTTGCTTTTCTTTGCGTTCTGGTAATGTTAGTGTTGAATGTAGAAGCAATAAAATGAGATCTGGATCATGCAATCTGGTTCTTGATTGTGCAAGTCAAATAGAGCGCCAGTTATGTGGGACAGAGCGTTAGTTATGTGGGACAGAGCGTCAGTTATTGGAAACAGAGAGCCTTGACAAAACTTCCTTTTTAGGCTCATGTTCGTTGGTGTCTGATGTTTTTGTTGAGAAAGATGATTATGTTCATGATTTTGGTAAAAGTGTTGTTGCTTAATCATTGATTGTTTTGGAAGGGGGTCCTTCGACTAATGTGCAACCATCTCTGTGTTCATTGCATTGGTCTAGTCTTATTCAACATGTTGGACAAGCTTTCCCTGGTGGTATTGAACGGTTTAGGAAATGTCTTGCGTTATATGTGACTGAGGTCGGATTTAAATATACCTTGAAGAGGAATGAGAAGGAGAGGGTTTATGCAATTTGTTCTTTGAAAGAGGATGGCTGTAAATGGGTTGTTATTGCTTCCTTAACTTCAATGTTAACTTTCCTTCTTTCTTTTGAAATGTAGCAAGCGAATGATAAAAATCAGTGATTGTTGATGCTTTCACACATTTGTCAAAGAGATCAACAATATAAACTTTGTAAGATGTTGGCATATTAGTTCCTCGGTATCTTGTTTTCAGATTATCTTTGGGGTGACGGAGACAATAACAGAGTGGATGATTAGGGAAAACTTCTGGAAATGCTTGCAAAAGGCCTAAATTATGATCACAGACAAAACTAATCTTCTGGTCAATTATAATTATTTGTCTTAGCTCCATAAGAAACCAATGCCAACTAACATGCGTCTCCTTATCAACAATAGCAAAACCCAAAGAAAAAAGTCCTGTGAAAGAAAAAATGAAATAAAAAAGTGAATCTAGATAAGAAATTAAAATAGAGCGCCTGCATAGAACACACAACGCCTGATATATATGTAAAAAAAAAAACAGTTCGCTTTATATAACAAAAATAAAAGATGTATTAAAATACATATCCCTATTAGCATCCTTCCCTGTTGCTGCTAATATGACTTTGCAATCAATGTCCACAAAAGGATCATAAAGATCTCTATATCTTGATGTGCGATCAATGTCCACAATCCCATAACTAGGATGAACATTCAATCCCGAGACAGAATCGACCACTCACATTTGAATAGGACTGTCTTCAGACTTCTAAATCTTGGGGTTATGTATTGAAGTTTAACAATATCAATGAGGATCCCGTAGTAGTCCAGATCGCTATCCCCTTTCACGCACACTCCCCAATTGGCCGTTGTTTTTCCTTTTTCACGTTCGTATGTATCGAAAAGAAAGTCAATCACCACATATTGTTTGAATTTGTTCACATAAATCGCAGGTCCAGAAGCTATTGTTTTGATGATCTCATTGTCTTGGAGCCACATCACATGTTTTTTCAGCAAAACAAGCCAAATATGACGACTCCTAATCCATTCTTCTTTGGCTGTGTTCACTGAACCATTTCTGACCATGTCCTTAACATATCATATACGGGACACACATCAATAAAGGTAAGTTTCTTGATGTGTATTTTTTAGCATTACATATTCACATTTGATTAGTACTTGGATTAAATACCACTCAAACGGCGTAGTAAGTTCATAGTTGTTCAATATATATATATGAGCTGCCTCGGCATCTCGTTGTTCAAGTGTGAGCTTCATCTGTTCTCTGATATTTTTCTTCTTCTTTTTCTTCTCAATTGGGGCATATTCTCCATTTCTGCGAAATACATCTGAAAGATCAGGTGTTTCCTCATCATCACCATCTCTTCTAGCACATCGAGGAAGATCATTAGCCTTTGATTCCACGCTCTCGGGTAAATAAGCTTCCTCAAAAAGATAAGCTTCACATATAGAACCTTCCACAAGTGCTTTGTTCCCAATCTTTTGTTTTAGATGAAACAAAAACCTACAAACACATAGTGGATCAATTTCAATATGCGTAACAAGATCCATGGAAAGCCACTGAATGTAAATCGTTACCTATCAAAGTCATTCATCCATCGGTAATGTACAGGTCCGGCTATCTTCGCCTCGGATAACAAATGGATTGTGAGATGTTCCATGGAGTTAAAAAAAGTAGGAGAAAACAGCCTCTCTAATTTGCAAATTATCTCTGGAATGAACCTCTCTGACGGTCCATATCACTGCGAGTAATACAATTTGCACATAAGTCCCTGAAAAACTGGCTCAGCTCCGTCAACGCTTTCCAAACATTGGGCGGCTGAAGCTCCCTAAAGGAAACAGGGATCAATCGCTGCATGAATACATGATAATCATGATTTTTCATGCCTCTTAACTGTCACTCAAACTCTCGAATGCAACAACGTAGGTTGGAAGCATAACCATATGGAAACTACAGACCCTTCATCCACTCACACAATAACTTCCTCTGTTTCTTCTCCTGAACGAAAGGAGCTCGAGGCATCCATAACTGTGGCTTATCAGAATTTTCAACGCTTCTAACCACGTGAAATTGAGGCATCTTGCAGTAGAATTCCAAATCTTTTCCTTGAGCTGATATTGTCTTTGGTCTTTCCAGCATATCCATCACTATATTGAACACATTGTCGAACACGTTCTTCTCTATATGCATCACATCAATATTATGAGGGATGAGAAGTTTGCTCCAGTACGACAGCTCCCAGAAAATGCTCCTTTTACTCCAATTGTGTCTTCTATGAAAATCAATTGCATTCGCTGAAACTGCATTCATCTTTTTACAAAATTAATACAAATAAATGTATAATTTTTGATATTCAACTCTGCGACGGAATCCGTTAATTTGCATATTTTTTTGTGACGGATGTTGATTTTCCGTCGTAGATTTTTCTTTTCCTTTTTTCTTTTTTCCTTGAAATATTTGACGACGGACCCGTCGCAGATACCATATTATTACGATGGGAATAATCCGTCGTGAACTTTTTTCATCGCAGAAAAGCCTTTTTTTTGTATTGTTCTTGGATTCTTTGATGCCTTATGATAGGTGGGCGATAAGTTTTCTGTCGGTTGTCGATATGGGGAGATGACGACTAATGCTGCGGAATCTTTTAATGCTTGGCTTTTGGGCGCAATAGAGCTTCCTCTCACTTAGATGGTGGATCATATTTGCATCAAATTAATGGAGTGGTTCAACAATCGTCGGAAAGAAACGGATGAATGGAATGGCTTGTTACGCCCTAGGATGTCAGACACTTTGAATGAATTATTCAAGAACTCTCATACTTTCTCAGTGAATAAACCTTCGGAGATGATTTTTGAGGTGATTACGGACCCAACAGTTTCGGTAAATATTAGAAAAAGGACTTGCTCGTTCGAATGGGGCAGACCAATGATTTTCCATGCTTTCATGCAACATGTGTTATTGAAAAGTATTTTTTGCCTCTAAAAGACTTGATCGATCCTTATTTTTTTGAAGGAAAATTACTGGAGAAGCTATGGGTTACTCATATATCCTATTCCGTCTTCTTTAGTCGATCAAATTGCATCTGAGGTAGCTATTGAAATACTTCCACCATCAGTGGGACGATTATTTGAAAGGACCAAAAAACGTCGTATGTTGTCAAGTGACGAGGTGAGAAGGACTTTGAAGTGTTCAAGGTGCAAGAAGTTTATCCATCATAACTGAAAAATTTATCGTGAGGCTATACCATGATCGATACATATATCATATACCATTGTATTTTTTTATTAATCATTTTAATAGTCTTTTGGTGTTTTCGTTAGGAATGTTGTGTATTTAAAAAGGAGCGTTGTGTCTTTTCATGTTTGTGTCAAACTTTTAACAAAATAGAGTGTCTATTGAAACTGTCAGAGAGGGACAGAGCGGCAGTTCAAAACACAGCGTGCCTATTGAAATTTTCAGCCACAGAGCGGTAGTTTAAAACACAGAGCGTCTTCTGTATATGATACAGAGCTCCTTCAAAGAATACATTTCCTTCAAAAAAATTGTATTTTTTCTTTATTAATCATTTGAATGTTGTCTTTTGATGTTTTTGTTAGGGGCACTGTGCATTTGAATGTTGTGTCTTTTCATGTTTCTGTCAAACTTTTCACACAATAGAGCTCCTATTGAAACTGGTATAGAGCGGCACGGCGGTAATACAAAACACAGAGCGTCTTCCGTGTTGGATATAGAGCTCCTTCAAAGAATACAAACATCAGAAAAGAAAACACAAAATAAGACACATAAGGGCAATCGATCTCATATGTTTCATTGAATTGGGCAACATATAAATCAAATCATTCCCAAAACAAAAAGTAGTACAACAAGATGTGAAAATCGTCACATTGTTTTTAATTGATATCCCTCTATCAAAGTCGATAACATCTTTGCTCTGAACATCCGGATTTCTTCTAGTGTTGTGGACTTCGGTATTTCTTTTCCGTTTGTTATCAATTCTATCCAATGGCAAATATGGACACCACAGTCCACATTTTGCTGTAAAGGTACATTTTTGTTGATAATCACTTTAGGTTTCTCATTTAGTTGAGTTGCGACGTCACTCTGGTGTAGGTAACTGTGCACATAATCTACCTACATCATGTGGAAAATATTGTTAGCATTTTTTTTTAAAAAATAAATAGTTGGACGTATCTGTTCTTACCAGTATTTGAGCATCTCTCGCATATAATGGTTTTGTTGTCTTCGAATTGTGATGGACCCAACTATTATTCTCACTGTTGAACGCTAACAGAGTCCAATGAAAAGCTGTTGAACCTCTTGGCGATCCTCCAGTTGAGTTCATCGCAAACAGGTGTCAACATTGTGTCATTTGCTCAATCATCTTCTCCTTCATCCATTTTTCGACTGCCCCTTTATTTTGTTTTGTAACAAAATAATGCATTAAATATAATAGAAGAAGTGAGTTTTGTAATACTGAAATAAAAATATAATCTAATATTCATAATATTAAATAACTTACCCAACAGTCTGTAGTGTAGATCATAATTTGTTCTCTGTATTTTGCTTTTTGTAACATCAATGTTACATAAGCGTTGATAGTATTATTGGACAATGGTCCGTCTTTTGCAATATGATTGGCGTCGTCATAACCCCGTCATTTGTTATACAAATCATGTCACTGAAATGATAATTGTTTAGTTATTTTAATATCTATTATATATTTTTTAACAAAAATAAAAACATTAGAGCAGGCGCTCTGTTTTCTTTAAATAGGCGCTCTATTTTGCAAAATATGATTTTATGATGTAAATGCAAAGTAGAATTATTTAATATACAAAAAGAAGGGAAATAAATGAAATTCACAACAATATTATCATTAATTCAAATGCTTACGTAGACGTGGAGGGTTGGTCCTTCATCATTGCCCATTTGTTCCTTACTTCGTCCGTTAGGTAACGCTCAATATCCCCTACACTCTTGCTCCGCTTCGAATCATGATATTCAAAGTTGCTCATCCATTTTTTTTGATCTGGGACACTTATCTTTGATGCGTATGATCATCGACGTCGATGTACGTCCGGATTTTTCCTTTTTCTTCTCTTCCTCTGCTTGGCCTTGTTGTTCAAATTCATTTTTTAACAGTTGATCATCATCACCGATTTGATAATGATTCTGTTGTTCTTATTCTTTTGTTTGCATTGTTCTCTGCGTGTTCTCGAATAACTGTTTGTATTCTGCGGTAATCTTCCTTTCCTTTTCAAGTTCTTTCAACAGTTTTATTTTTTCATCCTCTTTATAAAGATGATTCCATTTAACCTCTCATGTTCCGTTGTGGCTTTCATTATCAATTCTCCAGATTTTATTAGTTCTTCTCGCAACAATTGCTTCACACTACAAAAAAGGGCTATTTTACGACGGAAATTTTTGTGTGGTCGCTAATAACGTGGTAGCTAAACCAAAAATTAGCGACGGATCTGTCGCTAAAATAAAATTATAGCGACGGATTGATTTTTTCCGTCGTTAATTTTTGTTTCCCATACTTACAAACTTAGCGACGGAACTTTCGTCGTAAAATTTATTGACTTAACGACGGAGTCCGTCGTTAACTTTTAAAAAATGAGGAATGACATTTAGCGACGGATTCCATCGCTAACTTATTTATTTTTTAAAAAATTAACGACGGACTCCATCGTTAGATATCATTCCTTAATTTTTAAAATTTAGTGACGGAATCCGTCGCTAACTTATTTCTTCAGAAAATAACGATATATTCTATCGCTAAAAAACTCTTTCAATTATTGAACATTTAGCGACGGATTCCGTCGCTGATTGAGTTTAATTTAAAAAAAATAAATAAAATTTTCAACGCATACCAAAACAAATACATGTACCTGGAACATCAAGGAACTCAGAAATATACAAACATCAATCAAATTGAATTAAAATTTCGAATTATACGCATGTAAAGAGTTTACAACAACCTAATAGGCATCAATGGCCAGCTAGTCGAACATCACGCTGCTCTGGGGGACAAGAGTCGTCATCCGGAGGTGGTTGAAAAGGAGGAAAAGCTCTACCAGTCTCGTTTTCACATGTGGAAGGGTCCTGGCCCATCTTCATGAAGATTAAGGTCATCTGCTGCTCCATTCTAACCTGGCTCTATCGGAGGGTGATGACTTCTTTCTTCAACTGATAATAATCCTCTGGAGTCTCCCGAGAGCTTTGCAATTGACTCCTGAATAAAGAGCTGAGAATGGATCGGTGGTATAATTGGCTCGGAGATAAGCCGATGCCATATACCCTTCCCTTATCGGTCCGAGAGACCTCCAAGAATACCCGATCAATCGCTGCATGAAACTGCTGCTGAGCAATTTCGGAATCGACAGACTCATCCATCTGCGACTTAGGCAGTTGATCGAGTCGCTCTTTTTTATTTTTTTGTACATGCGCTCTATTTCATTTATTCATGCGCTTTGTTTTATTTTTTGGGTGATGTCGAGTTCTTATGATGCATAACCTTGTATTATTATTATGTTTTATTTTTTATTCATGCGCTTTATTACATTTGTTCATATGACCTGCTTCATTTGCACATGCGCTCTATTTTATTTGTTCATGTGCTCTATTTCGAAAGAGAGCTTCAGAACAGATGCTCTATTTCATTTTTGTACTAACGCTCTATTTCATATTGTACTGACGCTCTATTTTTATTTTTTTATCATGCGGTCTGTTTTGATTTTATTTAGACGTTCTATTTCATATTCCAAGGACGTGATCAGATTCCGATGACGTTTCAAATTCTAGTCGACGGCGAGTGGTCGAATTCCGGCAAAATTTCGACGACGGGTTGTTGGATTCTGGTTAAGTTTCCGACGGTAGTGGTCGGAATCCGACAAAGATTCCGACAGCAGGGGCCGAATTCCGATGAAGATTACGGCAGCGGTTAGATGATGGTAGAGGTTGGGGTGGAGATGAGAATAAGATTAGGAATTTAAATGAGATGGATGAATTGTATGTTTTTAAAACTTAAATTGTTTGTGTATCTTTTTGATAAATTTTTCAAAATTTGATATGTTTAAATAATTCATCCTAAAATTAATTTAATAATAAAATAAATAAATATTAATAATTAATTAAAAAGAGTTAACGGAACAGATGGTGGTCACCGTCTGATCCTTTGCCAAAATCAAACGGTTCCTGATGAAATGGGAAAGAGACGATGAGAGAAGTCACGGGTAACCAAGGAAAAAGTGCGAGAGAGAGAACATGTGGGATTCACGGTTGAAAAAAGAAAAAATTAAAAAACATATTAGGAAGCAGTTTTTCACAGTAATAGGACCCACCAATGAGGAAAGAGGAAACCGTTCCTTCCTTGAAACGGTGAGTGTTACGTTCGAATAAAAGCTTTGTAATAATTGTAATAATTACTGAAGACATAATTTATAATTGTTGATTTGAGGATAACCAAAGAGGAGTAATTCTTATATACAAATTATATATAAAGAGCACTCGTATTAGATTATGTAAAATAG
>JAOVYX010004706.1:0-10029 GCA_035668315.1 Drosera spatulata
TTGTTGTAAGAAACTACTTAAACCTAAACTAACTAGGTAGAATAGAAACTAAGATAAAGTTGAGATACAAAGGACTTTTCTTAAATTGGGAGAAATGTAGGGACGGTGGTTGAATTATTTTGAGTCACCTAAATCAATCATGGATGTTCCCGAATTTTAGATGTAATGATTAACATGGAATGTCTGTAATGAATTTTGACTTAATTCACTACGTTCCTTAACTTCTAACTTTCAATCGGATAGTTAAACTAACTCAAGAGATCTAAATCATTTCAATTAGCAAAAACATGATTTAAACACAAAAGTCGAATCATAACTTGAAACTAACATTCATAACAATCATAGCAATTAACTTAAACTAATCATGTTGCATGCATATGAAACCATTGATTGTATATGATAATTAGCTTAAATCATATTATATCAATTAGCTACTAAACAAAACCACTTAGCGCGATTTATAACTTTAACCTATGTGTGTTAGGTGATCAATCTAATAAACACATGTTATATGATAATTCTAAGAGGTTACATGCATCATTTCATCATCAAGCATCTCTGGTTTATGTCATATAATCAACATCTCATGATCTAAGGTAATCAAAACTAAGCAACACATCCCTACTAATGAACTACTCACACATAAGCATTGAACAACACATGGAAAGGAGCATAACAATGAAAACAAACATTCTGCAGAGACTAAATAACTGAGAACGAAGGTTTTACAGCGCATGTAACGTTCCAAACTAATGTCCAAAGGATTCCTATGTGTTTGCGGATCAAAACTCTTCCAAATTCCCTCCAAGGCTCGTCTTTCTTGCGTCTCATGCCCCCTTGATTGCTTCTAACGTCCCTAAACGTTTCCTCCTCTGTATTCTCCTTGGAACAATCCTAGGACATGTATTTATAGGTGAAGGTTTGCAGGCAGATCGATCTGACGGCTGAAAACTCATATTTTGGATCTGTAGCCACGTCACGACCGCGACCATGCATGCCAGTCGCGCCTGCGACTGTTTAAAAATCATGGAATTTGCAGAAATCCTCCGTCGCGTCCACGACTACCAGGGCATCGCGCCCATGACTCTTTGTTCATGCCCGCGACCGAGCTTGTCGTGCCCGCGGCTACTATGCTGTAAACCTTAAAACTAACATAAAAAATACCAAACAACGTCCAAAAATTCTAGAAACTTAAACAACACATTTAAACATGCTAATCTACCTGAACGCTGTGAAACATTACCGTATAAACTCTCGAAGCACGTGAAATAACGATGAATCGTGAAATCTACCTTTTTGAGCTCATGACTTGCCATTTTCTTCATCCTTCTTCATTTTTACTCTTAACTTCACATCAATCTGTCAAAAACATAAAAATACAGTAGTACCAACATTCCAAGATAAAAAGACGCTAAAACCATAAAATAGACAATACAAAAGGAATAAGACAAACATTTAGAATAAAGAAATGATGTGTGTTTTTATACACATCATAAATCATAACAAAAGTCAGTCGCAACAAAAAGATAAGCTCACAACGTATTGTTTTTTAGCCTCCAACATACTGTTTAAAATTTAGAACTATTAAAAGATATAAAAAAACCCAATTAACTAACTAATCATGTTCAATTTATGAGACATAAGCTCACGACACTTTTCATGTTGTACCCCACTACCCCCACTGCTTCATATCCCTGAAAACAAGTTCCATATCTCTCATAACAAGACAAAATCATACTCGTAGCTTACACCCATCTTCCGCATAATCTCTCACTTTTCTTTGCAATTTTATTATCCTAACTAACAACAAATAATTCCAAACTAGTTATAAACCCTCCACTAGAACCAACCAAACTTATTGATCAACTATGAACAAAAACAACATTCATCCAATATATCACCACTCTTGATATAAACCAGAATCTTCTCGAGAAGTGGAGCGACGACCTCGTGGATAACCCACGCAACGATCGATGACAAAGCGAACAGGCTGCGGTACGCGATCCTCGTCGATCGCCAACTGCTCCCCGACACTATCGTGGTGCAAGCGTTGCAGGTGCCTAGTTTTCTATGGGCAGCGGTTCCTGGTGGTTTCTGACGAGCAGCGACAGCAACTCCTGGTCTGTCTCTGGTGGAGATCGAGGGAGGTTAGGTTTTTGGTTTTTGGTAACGTGATTTAGGTGAGAGTTAGGTGAAACAATTCAGGCCGATTCAGTAGTTGAATTGGTTCGATTCAATCGATTCATCCCGATCCAAGGCGATTCATAGCCGATTCAGGATGAATCGACGATTCACCCATAGAACCGAAACTGGTTTGGTTAAAACCGAAACAATTCATCCTGAATCGGATCGATTCGGAAAACCATGTGATGTACACCATGATGTAGGACAAAATAAGATGAGAGAAAGGAAATGAGAAATATAAGACAAAGGGGATGAGAAGGTAGAGAAAAGGGATGAGAAATAAGGAAGAGGAGGGAGAAGGAGAGAATATCACAACCCATACACATTGTTTATTTCATTTCATTCTTCTTTTCAAATACAACACACCAAGGACGAAATTTAAAGAGTTTGAATTCCAATCCTTTAAATAAATTAACAAGAAAGAGACAAAACCAATCAAGAAGCAAACAAAACACAATCCACCATGCATGAATTGTAGTTCATGCCTAAATCTTCCATGATTTCTTCCAAGTCAAAGCAAATCCACTTGTTCAAAGCTCAATCTTCTCCTTTAATGTTTTTAGATGTTCTTCTCTTGTAAGCATGTGTGAATAATACACGTTCCTCCATCATTCTCCTCTAGTTCGAAAAAATTCGTCCTCGAATTTCGATGAAAGAAAGAATAAGGTTCTCTACACGAGAAAGAACATTTGGGAATCCTTAAAACTCTTTGCAAACAAGCCTCTTAAAAAACGTTCGGCTTGTAGCAACTTGAAAAACTCATGATGGATCTTCGTTGCAGAAAACTGATATGGTATAATGTATTCAACATGTAGCACATTCAAGCGTCTATCCAAGCATCGTTCCAAGGCCTTTAAATCTTGATCTACTAAATCAGATTCCCTCATTTTCTTTAATAATATTGACTTTTTTAACTGCTTCAAACAAGTTATGGCATATTTCTTTCTTCTCAACAATTAAATCAAGGGAATCCTTCGTTATTGCTTGCACTACGAAAGCATTTTCTTCTATTAGTACCTCTTTGAAAGTATTAGAACTTTGAGAAAATGGAGTGAGGTTCATTTGGTGGAGCCAAAATTGGTCTTGAAGCCAAAATTTCCTCGACTTAATCACATAATTTCATCGAACACCTTGTGTGCATTACAAAACTTCACATATTTCCATCATTGCAATTCATCCTACCACCACTAGAAGAGAAAACAAAAAGAATAGAATCGATTTTGAAAAAAAAAAAAAACCAAGGTACTTCCTTGTTGATGGCTCGGAACCGTATCCTGGCCAGCTACTGGAGTTCATGTAAACAAATTCTTGAGGCTATATAACAGCCTGAGAACAAGAATATGTTAGGCTGCAGCTTTCACCAAGGGCAAAGATTTTTAAGTTGTTGTGTAGAGGAGTTGTTATTTTTTTCACAAGAAGAGAGGAACCGAAATGAAGCAGAGAGTAAGCGATACAAGAAGAAGAAGAAGTAAGGACGGTTGAAAGAAGACTCGAGTAAAGTCGAAGGGGTCAGAAACGGTTGAGGTGCATTTAAAATTAAACAACCACTATAGAGATGTTTGGACTTTTTTTGGACGCAGTTGCTACAGAGATGATAATATGAGGTGGGGCTTCTCAATATTAAATCATAGCTTCAGTAATTTTGCTTGGGCAATTCTGAGTAAAGTATGAAGCCGACTTGTGAGGTATATCATCGATCGCTGCTTATCAAGATTCAGAATGAGGCATATTTTATAATTACTAAAGTTATTTGTCAAGTCTTTTCCCCTTACAAAGAAATAGAGACAATCACACGGTTAAGAAGTTCGGAAGATTTGGACTTTCGTATCCGATTTTACTCCTCACAAGATGCTATGTTTGTAAAACAAGAACTACATGAAAGGTATATTTATGCAAATTGTTGTCGAATGGACAATTTTGCTACTAAGATACCATGTAAGTGTCAAATTAATCATGCTTCATTTTTCCAACTTTCTTATGCTTTGGAAGAATAATTAAGGAAAGAAAATGAACCTACATTGAAAACAGTGACCGAAGATTCTGTTCTTTTATCGAATAACAATGAAACATAAGTACAATTAGCTGAGGCTTTTGAACAGGAGAGCGACATCACAGTTGAAGATTCAAAAGTTGGCTTAGCTTAGTAGAAAATGGTAATATGGAGCATCAACTACAGACATCTCTCAACGTATATCATGAGATAGAAGTTCAATCTTTGGAGGAAATAAAAGACCAGTCTTTGGAAGAATGTTATGATGCGCGACATGTTGAGTACATTGTACCAGATGGGTTCTTTAAAATGAAAGTTCATCATGAGGTTTACAAGTTGTTACGAGCCGAGAGTTGTTCGAGGAACTTCTTCGTGAAGAGTTGCAAGGAATCCATGATGTTTTTTGCACGTGTAGAGGCCCTAATCCTTCTTTTTTTCAAAATTCGAGGACGAATTTTTTCAACAAGGGGAGAATAATTGAAGATCTATTTGGTTCAAGCACGCCTATAGCCCTCGAAGAAAGTCCAAGCAATCCAAACAAAATAATTGAAGATCTAGATTAAGCATGTCTGAAGATTTAGGCATGCTTTTCAAGATCTAGGTGTGTGTCATTTATTCATGCTTGTCTCCCTTGCTTTCAAAGAAATCAATCCCTATAAATACCTTATCTTGGTTTTGTATGATATTTTAAGCTTGAATGAATAAAAACATTGTCTTGATTTCCCTCCCGAATTCCTCTCTTCTTCTTTAGTCTCCCCTAAATCCTTCATTTCTCTCCTCCAAATCTATCCCAATTCATCCTTCCTTCCCTCGTTCTACATCACGCCATGCATTGGACTAGATCGGATATTGCTTACTCCATGTGTAAATTTAGTAGATATACTAGCAATACAAGCATTGCGCATTAGAGAGCTATTGGTAAAACATTGAATTATCTCAAGAGAACAAAAGAATTGGCATTGTCTTATCATAGAGAACCCATCGTGTTAGAAAGATACACGGATACGAATCGTATCACCAACATTGGTGACAACAAGTCCACAAGTGGGTGGATATTCACCCTAGCGAGTGGTGCGGTTTCTTGGGGTGACAAGAAACAAACATGCATATCTCATTCGACTATGGAGTTAGAGTTCATTGCACTACCTTCTTGTGGACAAGAAGCGGATTGGATTACGAAGTTGTTACTTGACATCAAGTTGTGGCCTAATCCAATGCCCACCATTTCACTATATTGTGATAGTGGAGTAACTTTTGACAAGGGCTTATAGTACTACCTATAATGGAAAGTCTAGACACATTGGTCTAAGACATGATTTTGTGAGACAATTGATACAAGATGACATCATTACAATTGTCTACGTCAAGTCTAATCAGAACTTGACGGATCCTCTCACTAAGCCACTTGATAGAGAGCTCGTGACTAGTACTACAAGAGGAATGGGGCTAAAACCATTCTATATACCGATAGCGATGGTAACCAATCTTAACTTAGGAAATATCCCTATACTTTGGGTTTAATGTGGTAAAAACAAGTCTGTATGATCGGTTGTTGTATTGTCACAAGCTTTGTCCCAAAGGAGAAGACAATACTATTCTGTTACGTGTTTAAGATTGAAGCTTAAATGCTCTTAATGAGAATTGAATGTGATCTAGTAACACAGGCACAAAATCTCACCTATATGAAGTAGAAGTGGTGCCGCTTCTCATGGGATGTTATGGTTTCCACCCTAAATGTTCATGAAACGGGAATATGCACATTGCCATAAAAGTGCTAAGTGAGCGGAATTCTCATCGTGGAAGGAGAATTGTACGTGTGTTTTACTTTCGGTCATTTCACATTATTTGTTGATTTAATCTTCGAACACCAACTAAATCAATTTGGCTTTGAGGGACTTACACTACGGAAGGGTTAATGCGAAAGCAACCTATTCTTATGCATATAAGGCTCGTAGATTAATCCGATAAAGGAGTGTCCAACCAAGTGGGGTATTGTTGATATTGCTCCCTTAAATGGTGTTATTAGAGCATTAAAATGTTACATAAATTGTGACATAGGAGTGTGATGAAAACAAGTTTGAGTTTGAGTAGAAACTTGTGTAGGTGAAATAAAAGGGAGCAAAAGGTTGTTTGAAAACCTTTACCCACATTGGTGGTGTGCGAAGTGGAGAGAACATATATAAAACCTTCTTCACTACATCTCTCTTCAAATAATTGTTAAGGCATGTGGACCTTTGCAAACACACATACGCGCGCGTCGGGTGGGGCCGTACCTGGCTTGGGCTTGGATAGAGTACCAATCGCGCGTATATTTTTTTTGAATAAACTTAGTACTACATACTAAGTGTTTTGTGCCTTAAAGGCAACGAAAAGCTAACCAGTTTTTCTATCAAAGCGTCCAAGCGCAGATATGTTCCACGCCCGAGTGCGACCTCATCTGATAGAAAACGATGGTTTAATATAATCATCAAAGTGCTCGGGTGTTGGCTAAAGGGACGCCTGGGCACAATGGTCTCTTTCCTGCCAGTGCAAAATGATTTTTCCCTCTAAAAATCATGCCTTTTCACCTATAAACATGTTGCTTTCGATTTGGGAACATTTTTTTTTTATATATTGTTCTTTCCAAATCAGATTCAATACATTCTAATCATCACTTTCATCAATCCACACAAGTGTGAAAGGAAACCGACACAAAACTAATACCGGTTTCTCTCACTTTCACAAAAAAGATTTCAAGGGATTTCAACGGGATCGCTTCCCACAGTACCCAATAAGACTTAGTTGTATCCCGGAGATTCTTCGTCTATACCCTAACCGATCTTCGTGTTACTAAAAGGGGACGAATAAATCCTTAAAGAGAGTTGATCTTAGAACTCCACTAAATCTAGGATCATGTTCTTCGTGTTGCGCTATTCGTCCACTACATTTTCCTAACAATTAGTACATATCAAAACAAGCCATGAATGAAAAAGAAATCAAACTCAGCAAATCAGCATATAAAGGTCTGACCTTGAAGAATAGTGAATATGGCGTGTTGCTCGGATTGATGAGGACTGCAGCTTGGCAGCTGAGAGAGTTGGAGCAATGTCTATGACTAAAGATCGTCTCGTGTTGGCCGAGAAAACTTGGGCACAACTAGAAAGACCTCCTGTAGAGATCGTACAACGCCATTCCAAACTCCAAGCTAGAAGTCGTCTCGCCTTGTCATCACGTCAAACTCCGCAACAGGACAGGCTTTCGTCGTCGGAGGGTAGCTGGTGCTAGATAATGCCCGGAATGAGTGTACTAGCAGTTTGCCGCTTCAAGGGAGGCTGCTTGCAAGACCTTCTCGGGTTGTATGGTTTTTTTGTTCTGAAGTTGAGATTTGATGACCGATGGGATTTTATGATGCCCTTAACTCTCAGCTGATGAGTGTACTTATAGATGAAGAAGAAGGATTTGCGAGTGAGGCAGTGGATTGAAGGATAACAAATGCAAGTCGTGGCAGTTTGATAAGTGAATCAAAGTGGAGGAGTAGGTTGTTCCATATTTGCCGACAGCACAAACAAGCATAGACACAATGCGATTGGACTTTGGGCCAAAGCCCATGTAAACATGCGGGTAAGGATTTTTGTAGATAAACAAAAAAAAAAAAGGGAAAAAAGAATTTTAGGGTAACGAAAAGCCCATGCAAACATGATGGTTCAATTAGAGTTAAAAATATTATGGGTCTCAAGTTGAACAACTGGACCGAGTATAAAACATTGCAAGGACATTTATTTTGGGTTTACTTGTTGGATGTTCAATTGGCACGATATTGTTTGTCACGCTAAAAAGTAATCGGAGCACGGTTGGTGCTGCGAACTGCAGGTTCCACTTTTATACCGCAGATTCAAAAACCTATACTTGTGATTGATATTTGCATAAAGTTTGGTTTTAGGTGTGTTTTAAACATAAAACTTGAATATATACATTTATCAACCTATAATATGGATTTTTTAACTTACAGTATAAAAAACCCAACACTCAGTATTCCAATAGCGGGCAGGCTGCCGCTTGCAGCACCAACCTTTTTCTTAAAAATAACAATCGGTTGATAATTGTTGTCTATGCGATTATATTATTTGTATCTTAGTAAATATTCAGAAAGCAGAGTATCAAGATTTTTAAAAGCGTTAATGCACTTGAGCTATCAAAGTCGTTCTACCTCGTCCAAAAGGTAACACCGAACCAGTATTTATTTTACATAATACCTAAAAGTCGTTATCTTGAATAACATGCTAGAATTATAGGATTTGATGTGATTGGTTGTTTGCATACTTGGTTGATTTGATGTGTTATGTACAATCCTCGTCGCATGCTAATAAAAAATATATTTATTCCTTGTTATTGTTGTGCTTTCTTGGTTACATGATGTGAAATACTCCCTCCGTCCTAGAAAGATTACAATTTATATATCAAACACGCATGACAATAAAAGCTCTGATCGGTGTTATGGGACGATCAAACGTTATTTTTTCAGAAAATATCGTAAAACATTAATGATAATAAATGTCATGTACTATAAACGTGGGGCTACTAGAAAATTTAAATCGTGTCGTTTAGATGCATAACGAAACTCCTCAAATTACGTGTTTAATAATACAAGAAAAAAAAATATTACAATAATTATGGGATGAAAATAGTATATGGTTTGGATTCAATGAAAATTGTGGTAAATTTTGGGTTGGAAGATGACCACAAATTGGGTGGTATGGGTTGGAATTAAATTGACAATCTTATTGGTTGTTACAATGACTAGGAAAAATTTAAGACTAGCTAGGAAGCGTGGACTACGGAGAAACCCTTCGAGTGCATACAACGGTAACGATGATTGACTGTTTTGACATCAAGGATTGACCATGAGGGGAAAACTAGATTCCCTCATCAACTATTAGAGAGTCGCATCCCTAATTGAGAGACCGAATTGAAAAACTTGTCCTTGATCGCTACTATCAATAAATCGGTTGGGTATGTATTATGTAACCTAAATTATAAATTAAGGGGAAGATTAGGTTTGGGTTGGTTTGGATCTTTCCTTGTTTATGATCTTTCATTTATCATTTTTTTAGGATGGTAATACCTTGGGAAATTTGGTTGCGTTATAAGTACTATTCTTCAAAAGCTTCATTAGTTAAGGAATACTACCCCTCAGCAACACTCAAGCTTTTGAGATGGACACAAAGACAGTTTATGAACGGGCTCCTCTAGCTTGGTGTTTGGGGAAAAGGGCATATCAAGATGACTGCTATTTTCACTTGTCAACTTCTAAATTTAGCCACAGGCAAGACTCGTGAATCAGCAAGAACTTATCATCCCCTCCCCCTCTAGCACCACACACCAAAAAATAAATTAGGCTCTAGACTTTCTAGAATTAGCTCGAATATTCCAATCATGAATAAGTAATTGTAAGGTGTACCATCAGTATCTAATCTAAAACAAATTCAAAACGAAAGATAAAATCACAACCAAATCAAATGAAATTATCAAGCACCGGAACAAAAATTAACATCATTACTCATGAAACACAGAGGAATTATGATCTGTCCCTCACATTCCCAAACTCACCATCTGGAAAGTTCATTCGAATCCGCAATGCGGCATACGATCACATTCAACCCTTCAACTCAAACCACACAAAAACCAAGAACCCAACAACACCAAACATATGATTGTGTTAACTCACTCAGGCAGCTTCCCAGCAAGAAAGATAGCGAACTTCGACATCACAGAATAGTCATACCCAATCGCCTTCTCCCTCAACAACCCCTCGATCAACCCCTTTGCCCTCTCGGGATCCTCGCTCTCGCACTCCACCTCATACAACGTCCCAAACT
>JAOVYX010004707.1:0-10028 GCA_035668315.1 Drosera spatulata
GGTTCAAGCTCAGCATCAGAGGTTGCATCCCCAAGTGCACGCACACTTTCTCTAGAAAGTTTGATAAGGGAATCATAAAGCCCAGAGTCGTTCTTCCCTTTGGCAATGCTTGCATATGCCTTTGCCATAATGGCCTGATCACGCATTAGTTTAACTATGGCATCAGAATTTGGATTTTCATAGTCTCTTCTCCAAATGCAGTACTTCCCCTTCACAGTAGTATCGAGACCTTTAGCCCGCTCGATGGCAGTTGCTTCTTGTTGATCATTCATTTCCTTATCTTGTTGCATGAGTTCAGCAGCCCGGAGTTCTCTCCTCCGCTGTCGTAATATCTGAAGAAAAGAAAAGAGTCAGAATGGGCTTTCCCCATTAATCATTCCAAAGAATAACCTCATACAACAAAGTTAAACCAGAAAGGATTTGTGACAATTTACCCGACGCTGAAGCTTAATTGGGTCCATATGAGACATTATTGTGTGAAGCATCCCACTCTCTCCAGTTCCGTTTTCCTCAACTGAATTATTGATGGTGCCATCATGCCTAACAGGCGGCTGAATTGTATCCTGTACATCTTGGACACATTATGGCAACAACTAATGAGTATTTAGAATTTACTATAATTCGCATCAAAATTTTAAGTGAGGCATTCAGAACGATGTGACAAATTCAATTAGAACAGGAGCCGTCCGGAGCACTGTTTCGACTTGATGACATGAAAGAAGTTTCTACTGTTGGTACTAAATATTTTCACTCAATATTAACACATGAAAGGAAAAAAAAAAGAAAAAAGACCCAAGGAACTACCTCGGCACTCTTAGCTTTATCATGATCTTCATTTATGGGGTTCTGCCACACCCAAGAAGACGACAAATCTTTTGCTTTCACAGAGCTCAGCCGCACAGCACCAGAAGCATCACTATAAGAGACGATGAAGTCAATATCCTGCACAACGCAAATAACATGAGTGTGACACATGGCGAACTAACCAATAATACATGGAGAACTAAGCAATAAATAAATGATACAGTAATAAACCTTGTCATTCAGGTGATCGTTAGCTCCAGCAAGAGATCTACCCACCAGAGGATCTTGATCCTGCCAATGAGCATGAAATAATCATTTGATTACACTTGCGAACAGTCTTATCAAAACATATTTTTAAGGCCATCCAAAGCAAAACATTTCCCCAAAGGACATGATTTTGTGATCATAGGTATGAAAATGAAAGCATATCTAAGTTGAAAATGCTTCATAAATCAATTTTCTGGAACGGAGTCACTTCAACTTGAATTTGAGATCCACTAAAAGCCACATTATCACAAGCACTTTTATTCGTAAGCCACCAACAACATTACAATCATTGTCGCAAGAACAGATGCCCTGCCACAATCCACTATTCATTAGCCAAAATAAAATCATTACAATCATTACAATCATTAGCTTCGAGGAGGTAGCCAAAATAAAATCCACACAAGGATATGAAGAGATGAAAACCTGTCTTTTGACACACTTCTCACAACCACATAAATGCTGATTTCCTCTGGACATGCCTGGTCTGGAAACATGGAGAAAAAGAGTAGGTAAAACTGACAGCTAAGTAGGCGTCATACTACAGAAGATCTTATAAGCGAAGTGTAGGACAAGAAATAAATGAATGGACTTACATTCTCTGACTACTTAAAACCTCAGCTTGGACAATTCCAATATGGAAAGCAGCCTGTATAAATTTACACAAGGCATGAGCAAATCTGATCATTTGAACCACCTCACAATTGGCAGCATGAAATAATCGGATATATGATTCAAAGAGATGCAACCAAAAAAAAAATAGCAAAGAATGGATTCTAGATCAGATCAGAACAGAAAGTTTCCGATTACAACAAAACATCATTGCATGAGGTGGCACACTAGCCAAGCCAATAGTAACCATAAAAGTAGGCTGATGAGACTGTAAACCCCCATTGCTTCTATTAAGTTCCTTAAGCTGGTCGCACCAATAGTGGGCAACACGAGGGTGATATGAACCTTCGTCATAGAATGTCAACCAACACGCATACACTCAACAGATTCAACCTCCTAACCTTGACTTACTTGAAAGTTTGAGCCTCTAGGCAACTCGGACACCATGAAAGCGGCTGCTTCGAAAGAAATTCAGTCCACCATATCCAACAAGGTTCCCTAACCCCAGAAAAGTAAGGGGAAACAGATCTGTCCTAACAACAATGCTTATTAGATAAAGAACACCCTCCATTCCCTTCATGCCAACATAAAGAAGTTCAATCTCCGAATCATACACACTCTGAAACCGAATTCCTAATTTTCAACATCTCCACCATAAACAAACTCATCAAAAAAATCCGATCACACAAGAAACTCCAACCACATTACGGTAACCGAAACCCTAGAATTCATAAACCAACCGAAAACGACATCGAAACCCTAATTACTCATCATCCTAAATCCAACCAAACATCAACCAAAACACACCAACATCAATACCGACACTCCTCCCAGTCCCAACTCCGCCCAGTGACTCCACCTCATACGCCAACAACCAAGAACGAACGACTTTTCAACTACAAACAACAAGGTACTGTCACCGAGCAAATCAAGCGAGAATTGGCATATATAGAAACGGAGGCGAATGCGAGATCGAATTGTACCAACAAGACGACGATGATTATTAATGAAACGCGAGTCGAAACTCTTCTTCGACGAGCTCCCATGGCGGCAAAAAGGGGAGAAATCGACGGGTGGTTGATTGAGAGAGATTCTCAGCGGGAACTGAAATTTCTCCTCAATTCTTTTTCCGATTCCAGGGAACGAAATGGAACGTCTTGTTTGTTCACTTTCAGGTTTTGTTTTTATGGGGGGGATCTTTTGTAGTCTTTTTTTAACTTGCTTTTGATGGAAAGGTTGAAAGGAGTTCGTCTAACTGTGATGTTTTTTACTGCACCGATCTTGTCGACTGAGTTCGGCCTCTATGGTTCGTTTAGTTGGACGACTATAGCTCTGAATGTTTAATTGGTAATTTTGTGTTAATTGATCGGTATGAGACCGTAACATCATCATTTTTTAATGAATATCAATATAACATTTGGGATCAAGATTTACTTTAGGACACGATCAACCTCTTGGGCATACAACCAAGCAACTAGTATTTAAGCATTTGATAACTTCAAAGAATTACAACAAATCTAAAATATGAATAAACACTGGACAATGAGCGTTGTTTGTCCATGTAAAGATCAGCGAATGCCTCATTTGGCCTGCTTGCTGTACATCCTACTTCGGATAGAGCTGAGAGCGATGGCGCAGAGGCTGCTGAGCTACTGAGCGAGACATCTGTTGTTCACGTTCCGTTGGCTTCTCTTTCGCTGCCTGGATTCTCTCCAGGGCTGTCACCACTTCTTGCATCGAAGGTCGGTTTCTGGGCTCCTGCGATATACACTTCAGGGCAAGAGCTGCCATTTCTGTGGCCGCTTTAGATGGATACCGTCCCTCCAACCGGGAATCCATAATGTTCTTAAGCTTCCGTTTGTCAGAGAGAAATGGTTTTGTCCAATCCACGAGACTTAGCTGACCATTGGGTCGGGCCGGATCGAGTGCTCGCTTACCTGTAAGCAGCTCCACCAGCACCACACCGAAGCCGTACACATCGCTCTTCACGTATAAGTGCCCTGATTATTTGGCATGGTTTAGTAACCACATAAAAAGGGGCCAAAAACAGTACACACAAGTAAGTTGCAACCGTAATGTTACCTGTGGCCAGATATTCTGGAGCTGCATAGCCATATGAGCCCATCACCCTGGTTGTGACATGAGACTGACTCTCAGAAGGTCCAAGTTTCGCCAATCCAAAGTCAGATATTTTACCATTATATGCCTGCGAAGAGAAAATATTTGAGACTTATGAACCTCGCTGTTGTTCTAAGCCGAGTTAACTCTTGACCAAGTTCTGAAGTCCATTTTTAGAATGTGGATTTGAAGGCCCAAGACTTACCGAATCCAAAAGTATGTTAGCGGCCTTAATATCTCTGTATATGAGCACTCGATCCTTCGATGAGTGTAAGAAAGCGAGACCACGAGCAGCTCCGATTGCAATATTTAGCCGGACCTCCCAGGGAAGCGGCTGAACAGAAGCACCCCCTGTGAAAAAGACGGCACGCTTCAAGGTCAAGATAAAAGCAACTGAATCGAAAGAAACCGTCCTTGAATAAGTTCAGTCTAAAATAAGAAGAGCATCCAGTGAACACAAGCACTCACTTCCAAACAGATGATTTTCCAAGCTTCCCCGCTGCATGAATTCATAAACAAGGAGCAGCTCTCTTTCATCCCAACAGTATCCTAAGAGCCGGACGAGATTTGGATGCGATAGTCTTCCCAAGAAATTCACCTCCGACTACATCCATAAAAAAGAAGTCGCATCATCAGAAAATAGGAATCAAACACAAATCACAAGAACAAATAAGAACATGAAAGAGATAACCGAGACAAGATGAAGTACTTTGCAGAAAGAAATTTCCATATATCCTTGATTATGCAAAGTTGACCTAATGCATTTTTTTCTGGAGATCATCGAACATGAATCCTACTAACAAAACATTACAAAATTGTCTCCAATTTGATTTACCTGCCACTCTTCAAAACCTTGTAGACTCTCGGAATTCAGTTTCTTGACTGCAACAACCGTACCACTGCCACTCCTAGAATTAGGCTGCCTCTCATCCAACCATCCTCTATAGACCTTACCAAAGCCTCCCTCGCCAAGCAACGCATCACTCTTAAAGCTTCTTGTCGCGGCTTTCAACTCTTGAAAGGTGAACTCCCTCAAATTCGGAGTTGGCAAGATCTGCCCATCTAGGTGAGCTTCCTCTAAGCTTCCTGCGGAGATTCGGCCTCCTGACCCAGAGCTAATGCTAGTAGATGTTGTGTTACTTGTGGACAGATATGTTGTGTTACTTGCAGACCGAGACGTTCCTGCTAGAAAAAATATTGATTCTAAGATTAGTCACAAACTTATGCATTCCAATACACTGTGTAATGCTTAGGGATTATCATATTTCAGCACCACGTAGGGATGATAACAAAAAAGGCCTAACTGAGATAACAAAGATTATTCAGATTCGAATAACACTCCTGGAAATGATTACCCGTCGTACAACCATACCTGTCAACATGAAATCATGAAAAGTACGAATTCACTCCTCGGCATGAGGAGCTTCAGTACATTATCCACGCTTCAGGTCCTAAGTTCATTGTATCAGATGCTCATATAATATGGCATAAGATCCCCTGTTGGCACGGATGGTTCCTCAATAGGTGATAGATAAAAGATTTCAGTAGTAGGATGTAGAATCAATGTGGTCAATAACCTTGCGCTCCAGTATTTCAATACGATAACGAGCTTCTATTGCTCATTACATGGAAGATCATAACCCAAAGAAGAAAGCATACAATTTTGTTGCATCTGACAATCAAAATACCACAAAACGCAACAAGAGATACCATTAAAGTTGATCACATACCTGAACTGAGATGGCCATTGGTGTTGCTGATAGTTTTATCAGCAGCAGCTGCAGATCCACAGCAATTACCCATCTAGCCAAATCCCTCTCTTGCTTTTGGTCAAGATCAAAACCAGACCAAGCAAAGCTCCAAAGAGAAAAAAGATCAGAAAGTTGAATGAAAATGAGGGGTGGTCTCTTCTTGTTATTGTTTTTCAGCCCTTTAGTGAAAAAAAAAAAAAAAAAAAGTCTTCGAAGGGCAAATGTGAATGGATCATTGACTGGTGCTGCATTAAACATTACGGTTTCATATGAAATTTTCAAATCACTTCTCCATCAAAGCCAATGTCCCACCTTCCTGGTTTAATGGGTCCAATTTTCGTAGAGCAAATCCAATGCTAAGTCAAAAAATAACAATGACAAACTCAAAAAATAAAAATGAATAGTATGATTTTGTTATATTTTGGCACACCTACTTCAATGCGTCATTTTAGAATTTTACAAGTAAAGAAACAAGTTAAGAAAAGAGAATGAAATTGATGAGAGAAATGGGTAGAGTTGTGGGATGATGATATTATAACAAAGTCATTTGTAGTGTCAAATTTGATACTTGACAATATGTGCTAAAAAGTGATTGCTAACATGTTAAATTTAACACATCATTGGAACTGATTTTTTTGCACCTGACATGCTAAATTCGACTTCAACAAGCCATTTTGACATGTCATTGGACTCGTTGCTCTTACAAGATAGTATTATAAACCTACTAATGGCCACCCTTTTGGGCTAAACTAGTTTGTTCAAACAAATGTTGCCAAATTCCCTATTCAAATGTTATGAACTTCAAGAGTGCCACCACTTGACTCTATACTCTTGACCGCGAATAAAGGAGTAATTTGTTCCTTCATTTTGTCAAAGAGATGAAACATTAGATAATGGTATAGTGCGACAGGGATTTCAGTACTCCGAAAACTGTGCTAGCATGGTCCCCTAAGCTTAGCAAAGGTTCTTCACAGAAATTGCGCAGGACAGAAAGTACCATAAAGAAACTTGGGGAGCGTGTTGTCGCTTACAACGGCATAGGTGTTGCCTAACGAAACAGAATAACACATACATGAGAAAGTTTATCGCGGATCAGCCTAGACTTTTGAATCAGGACATGACCTCAGTCGACCAAAACATAAGCGATCAGCTCTTACGAAAACTTCAGTCCTATGATGGTACAAAAACTTTAGGTGCGGGCAACACCGAGGAACAAGTCAACCAAAGAATCACCGTACTATTAAGGCCATTACCAGGTCAAGACCCGTGCCAATACTATCCATGACTTGGAGTGCCCAGTCAACGGTTATTTTCTTCATCTACAAGTTCTTTTGACCGGGTCCCATCAACTAATTTTTCTCTCTTCGCTCCATCGTGGCTGGTGCCCTCTTGGCCACAGCCATGATCTCGTTGACTGTGTCTACTCATCAATGATGATCTTTATTTTATGGGCAGTGATAATCGCCACCCAACTCACACCCCCCTCCACGTCCCTTCTTTTTTTAAATTATCTTTTTTTATATAATATTTAAAACCATTTATAATTTTTAATATATATATATATATATATATATATCAAATATTAAAAATAAATATATATTTGAAATTTACACATCAATATCTACAAAACAAGATCAATATTGAATATAAAAAAATTCATTATATTATAAATAAATACATATTAATAATACTTAAGCACATACAAACTTTATCATATTTAATCGTTCCTCCAAAATATTGTCTATCATATGAATTGATGTTCATCACTTCATTTCACAGTTCAAGATGAACTACATAACTATCGATTCTCAATGGAGATATAAGATGATGAGAATGTAAAAATTATTGAATAAAGTGATTCCCGACAGAGACAATAGCTATTTCACAAGATTCTTGGACTTCAATTGAAGGGGATCTCAATAACAAATGAGTAAAATAAGCCGAAATATTTGTATCGAATGTATACAATATAACTTCGAAGATACGAGTAGAAATTATTGATAATTATCACATACATATATTATATAATTATTATAGAACGAAAAAAATATTTTTTTAAAATATATTTTTATATTCAATATTAGTCTTGTTTTATAGATATTGATGTATACATTTCAAACATATATTTATTTTTAATATTTGATATATATATATATATTAAAAATTATAAACGATTTTAAATTATAAAATAAAAAGTAAAATGGGAAATGAAAAAAAAAACGTGGGGTCCGGGGGGGGGTGTATTTGACCCTTCATACTCTCTCGTGATCGTGGATGTAACCTGCCGTACTGCTGTTTTCATTTCCTTGGTCGCCGTCATGCCACGATAAACAATGAGGTGGGGTGCCACCCTGGCAGCGCTGTCTATAAAAAACAAATTTCGGACATATGAGTTATGACAAATCGCAGGCAGCGTTTTGGCGGGAAGCAACGTTCTGACCGACGAAATACCTGAAATTAGAAGCACGTGTTGCGTGTCTATTGGGTTGGACTCTTTCTCTCATTTTCTTTCTGGGCTTTCATCTGGAACGTAGCACATCAATGAAACTGACATCTTGCTCATGATTATTGATTCGCAGATCTGAGCGCAGCGATACTTTGGCACAACTTGGCTTCTTTAATTTATTTGGTCACACATTGCTTTTGTCATTACCATTATTTTTATCACGGTCAGGATATGACTTTCGTGCATCTTCATTCATCGTCCGACTATGATGTCTGTGTTCTATATTCAATTTAATTATTACAAAATAATCGCTTACCAACAAAAGGATAAACAATATCCATTTGCCAATGTGGCGCACATGCTTCTCATTGGGTGCTTGTTCGATAATTTTTTCTAGAGAAGATGAATTGGTATATATAAACTTCCTCCATCACACAAAGCGTGCAAGGTTTGACACGGAAGTATCGATCAAGTATATTGAGTTATAAATCTTTTATAAGATAATTAAACAATGTTTATCTCAAAATTTGACAACAACGTGTATTTTTAAATATAATTTAGGACGGTTAAAACATCTTTTTTTTACAAAATTATTTAATTGTTTACTCAACACAAAGAAAATTTGATATCATATGTAATACTCCTTTGTCTCAAAATATTTGCAATGACTTGATATTCTCTATTATTCAACTTGTATTTTTTGGAGTTTCAATTTCCATTGTAACGAGGCAACAAAATTTTGGGGTCGATCGCCACAAGATTAACATATATTTCCTCCGTCTCATGGAGATTGCAACGATTTGATTTTTGATGATATTCAACATGCATTTTAAGAAGTGACGTTTTATCATCGAATGATATAAAAATTTTCCCGCAAAACAGCACTAACTAAACTACACAATATAAATTATCATCAACATTGTATAAAAGTTAAAAAAAAAAAAAAAACAATATTTGATCATGGTTCAACATGGGTCAAAATTTACTTGATATACACTCACATAAATGTGACATATTATATATTTAAATTGGATGTCCAAATAAATTACAATATTTTAAAAAATGACAACTATTGTATTTGATGTCCAAAAGTCTAAAGTACCTCCGTTTTATATATATCACATCATTTTAATCATCGATCATTATTTTTTTCTCTTTATTCACTCACATTTTATACTCCACATCCATAAGGACAAAAATGTTCACATACACAAAGTCAACACATGTATTAATAAACATGTCAAATCAATTCTTCATAATTTATTCGGGACGGATGAAGTAATACTCCGTATTTGCAATGGAAAAAACGAAAATATGTCATAATATACATAAGTTTAGATGTGCCAAGTAAAAATCATTGATGAATATTAGACTGTTGGGATGAATGTGTATTGAGATTTGAACAAAATTAATGATATTAGACCTCTCAATTATTGGGATGTGATCTCAAATTTCATCTTTTTTATATATGTTAATCTTGATCATTATTTTTTATTAGATATTTCTAATCTTAAATATGTATTAATCAAACCCATTTATCAAAGGCCTGAGAATACCTTTGGTGGGTATGGACTGAGTTTGTAAAATGGTGGATGGATGGTAGATGAGGCAAGGGATGACGCAAGTGATGATGGGAGTGGCTCCGAGAAGCCAAAAAGCCCACCATCAGTATTCAATCAATCATCCAATCCATATATAAACAATCAATCTCTCAAACACCTTCCTGCAGTGTGTCTTCATAGAAGCAATTAATCATACAGCAGAGTTGTGTGGCTCTTCTTCTCTATAAACGAGAAGCAGCAGCTCGCGCGTATGTGTTCCTCTTCTTCATCAATTAATAATAATGCGTGCCATTGCTAATTACTTAGATAGCTCCTATATGGGAATCCCCCCATGCATGATGCATCGATTGACTCTAACGAACGAACTCATCGATTTTCATGTGGATTACAGTAGAGGTGGAATTAATTGAGGAGCTAGGCGCCACCGGTTGATTCGCTAGCCCTTGTGCGAATCAAGAATGGGGGAGCTCG
>JAOVYX010004708.1:0-10027 GCA_035668315.1 Drosera spatulata
TATTAAATCATTTTAACAACCCCCCCCCCCCACTTCTAGAATACTCAAAACCTTAAGTTAGTCCAGCTGATCAAGTTAACCTTCTCTGTGGGATCGACCTCTACTTTTACTACTACATTTAACTCCATATTTATAGAGTGAAGTGGGATCTTATAAATATAAATTTGGCGTGCTTGCGACGTCACGCACCATCATTCTAGGTGAATCATGCATCAACTATGATAAAGATCTGAAAAGGTGAATCAGACTTTTTGCCCAGTTGAAGAAGTGGATCAGACTTACACTTTGTTTATCATTATTTATGATTTGATGTGTCAAAATACTTGTTTATGTTCTTTGCGTATTATTTGTCATTATAATCTATATCTCTAGTATTAGACATCCGGTAGTCTTAGAAAGTATTAGACATTCGTGGAAGTTTCATTGCTCAGGGAACAGAGTTCAGATGAAGATTGGATCAGACGGCTGGTACTTTTGATAACAGATTTCTGGGTTGAAGAGATTTAACAGACTAGAATAATAAGACCAAAGGAGCTCAAACAGACTTCTGAGATTGGAAGAGCCAAAGGCTAACAGACTTCGGCAGACATCACACTACAGCTTTACAACAGATGAGTTCAACAAACTTCATTAAGGTCTGTTGAGAAGACAAGTAAGAAACCTGAGTTTTGGAATGTTCGTACGACCTGTTTCATTTTTTCATGACATCCAGGATCTATAAAAGGCAGTTGGAGGATTCAATTGATATATAAAATTTCATTCATTCTTCAGCGCACACACTCTCTTTGTGAATTCATCTCAAGTCCAAGCTTCAAGATTCAAGAACCATCCACTTTCGGTTCTCCCAGCGACAAAGTGACTTCTACAATTGGGGATTTTTTGAAATCCATCATCATCCTCGATTTATTGGATTTCATCGTTGGAGATTTCTACATTCTCCATAGTTTTGTGAGTTTTATAGATATTTTCATTCTTTCTTGATACAGTTCGCTGAGTGATCCAAAAGACTCAGAGGTTGAGAGATGAACCTGAAAACCCTTTGTAGATCAATTGTGATCTTGATTTTGTGTGGTAACAAGGTTTGCTGAGTGATCCAGGAAAACTCGAAGGTTGAAAGGTGAACCTGAAAACCTTTTGTAATCCGTTTTGTGATAGTGGATTTGTTGTGCTGCTCCGTTGGTTATTCTCCGTGAACTAGGGTTTACCACGTTATATCTGGTGTTCATTTTTCTTTTCCTACTGATTATATTTTTGTGTTCTTCAGACAATCAGCAAACCAGATCAAGAACAGTCAGTTAGGACTACAACTATATTAATCTGCTGTGTTTGATTCAAGATTCTATAACAGAATCGAAAATTGAAAATATAAGCCTATTCACCCCCCTCCCTCTAGGCTATATTGTTGTAATCGTTATAGCACTTGCAGTTGGTATCAGAGCAGGTTCTTCATATAGGATTAGCATCATGTGAAGGATCCTAGACTTGATTAGATTTCTTGATTCGGTTAGGTTTCTTGAAATACCTGACTATCTTTATCTTTCTGTTAGAGTTCTTGATTTTAATAGTTATCATTTATGTATTTGATTTTATGATGGCTAACGACTCCACGAGTTTACGTCCTCCGATGTGTACCATCGAGAGATTTGGTAATTGGAAGGTATGAATGAGGGCATTTCCAAATGCTATTGATGAGGAACTGTATGAGACTATTCTCAATGGTGCTTATCAACCACTGTGTTTCGATCCACAAGATCCAGAAAAAATGATCCCTAAGCCAATGAACCAATGGTCTGACGAAGACAAGAGGATGGTGGGAATCGACAACAGGGCAAAAAATTATCTCTACCAATGGTCTGATTGAAGAAGACCTCTTTGAACACATTGTACATTGTTCAATAGCCAAGGAGATTTGGGATTCATTGGTTGTTAAGAACGAGGGTACAAAAGATGTGAAGAAGAATAAGATGACAATTCTTGTGCAGCAGTATGAGACTTTTGAGGCAAAACCAGGAGAAGAATTGACTGAGATGTTCGAGCGCTTCAATGTCCTACTCAACCACCTGAGGATGTATGGAAAGGTTTATGAGCTTGAGGACTTCAATCCCAAACTCATCAGATCATTACCATATTCCTGGAATTCGAAGACCACTGCAATAAGGGAATCAAAGGATCTTTCTGCAATGTCTCTACAAAAGCTATATGGTAACTTACTTACATATGAACTACAGCACAAGCTGAGAAGAGTACAAGAAGAGCCAACAAAGCCTATTGCACTAAAGGCTGTGACTGGGAAGACAGACAAGAATGTGTGTGTTACATCTACTTATGATCATGAAGATGGTTTGACAAATCTGGATTTTGACGAAGAAGAAATGGTGCCATTCATCACCAGGAGGATAAATTCCATAGTAAAAAAGGGGATTCAAAGTTATGCAAGACAGATAGCCAAGAAAAGAGATAACAGAGATGTCTCCTATAATTTTTGTAAGGCTGGTCACTTTATAACAGACTGCTTTCAGAAAAAGAGGACAGCCAAGCCAAGAAGGAGAAGGCAACAAAGTCTGTTAATAACAAACAATCAAAGGGCCGAAGGCTGAAGGCAATGTTTGCAGACAAGAGCTGGAGTGACACTGAATCTTCTGAATCTGCTGAGGAAGCTCAACTCTATCTGATGGCTAGACAATTTGATGTTGATGAGGTATTTGACTTCTCTAATCCTGATGTGTCGGATGTTGAGATGAGAGAGATGATTACATACCTATCTAAAAAACTCATCGACTTTTCTAGAATGAACAGAGTGCTAAATAGAGAGTGTACAGCTGTGAAGAAGAAGCGAGATCTCCTGAAGTATGATCTAGAGTCTAGAGACGATGAGTCTAAGAATCAGAATGTACTAGAATTAGAAATAGACTCACTGAACTCTATGATCAGATCATAGAAAACCCAGATAGAGACCCTTAGGGACAAGTCTGAACTGGAAGAAACTACTAGAAAATAGAATAAGCCTGCTGTGTTTGATGAGATTTCTCATAGAGGAGACTCTAGAGAAGGGATATGGTGTGAGCATGTTCCTGCCTTAGAAAAAATAAAATTTAAAAGGCCCTCAACTATAGTTTTCGTTAAGTCTGTCCAACCACTACCTGATGTGCCCATGCAACAAACTACCCATCAGACAAAGTCTGATAGGAAGTTTGTTGAGAAGTCCTATAAGAAAACAGGTGAACATATGAGACCTAAGATCACAATACTTAATCCTAACAGATTTAGGACTGTTGGTCCCCCACATGTTGTTCAGACTAACAAACCTGGTTTAAGATCTCACAGAAGAACTGAGCCATATAGTATACATCATTCATAGTATAACAATTTGCAGAATGCCATGAACAAGAAATGCTATCTATGTTACAAATCAGGACATTCTACGAATGTATGTTGGATCTATCCATCTTCAAAGAGAAAGTGGATATGGGTTCCTAAGTCTTTATTGACTAACCCCCAGGACCCAAGATAAATTGGGGACCAACTTGTGCGTATTTGTTGATATCTTGTAGAAGCATCATGAACAAATTTGGTGCTTAGACAGTGGATGCTCAAGGCACATGACCGAAAACTTGGTTTTACTCACTAATTTCAAAGCCAAAGATGGACCAAATGTTTTTTTCAGTAATAGTAGTACTGGTAAGACAAAAGGTTATGGGACTTTGAGAACAGGTATGATCACTATTCATAATGTTGCGTATGTAGATGGTTTAGATCATAATCTACTCTCTATTAGTCTGCTTTGTGACAAAGGACTAACAGTAACCTTTCAAGAGAATATGTGTCTTGTAAAGGATACTGTTAGTAACCAAACAAGGCTGGTTGGTAAAAGAAATGGAAATGTCTATATAGTAGACTTTCATCATCCCCTGACCAGAGATTCATGTCTGTTAAAAACAGACTATGCTGCTCATAAATGGGTTTGGCATAGGAGATTGTCACACCTAAATTTCAAGAATATTAATCATCTGTTGAAAAATGACTTAGTAAATGGATTACCTAATATCTCTTTTGACAAGGATAGACTTTGCGATGCTTGTCAGATGGATAAACAGACTAAGTCTATCGTAAAAGGTGTCAGGAATCAGATTACCACTGGACCTTTACAACTTCTACACATGGATCTCTGTGGCCCTATTGCCACTCTTAGTTTTGGACAAAGTAGGTAAATCCTAGTGGTTATAGATGACTACTCTACATATTCTTTGGTATTCTTCTTATACACAAAGGATGAGACCTATCGTGTCCTTACACGATTCCTGAGGCAAGTTCAAAATGAAAATGGCCTCAATATCTAAGAGATTAGGAGTGGCCATGGGGCAGAGTTCAAACATACCAGGATAAAGGAATTTTATGATGCCTATAGTATTCATCAAAATTTCTCTGCTCCTCGAATTCCTCAACAAAATGTAGTTGCTGAACGAAAGAACAGAGCTCTGATAGAAGCTGCTAGGACTATGTTGGCTTATTCCTCTGTACCTAGGAGGTTTTGGGTTGAAGCAGTGAATACTGCATGTTTTGTACAAAACAGATCACTCATGAACAAACGCTTTAGCATGACTCCTTATGAGTTATGGAAGGGCAGGATACCTTATATTGGATACTTTCACATTTTTTGGTCTAAATGTTTTATACATAACAATGACAAGTATCTCTTGTACAAATTTCAACCCAAATCTGTTCAGGATATTTTTCTAGGATATTCTGCTCTAAGTAGAGGTTTTAGAGTCAACAATAAGTCAACTCTGAAAATCGAGGAGTCTGTTCATATTTCCTTTGATGAAACTATCCCCTCTCCACCAAGAGAGGATTGTGTATTCGATAAGGAGTGTGTACAGGAAAAAGATGAACAGGATCATAGATCTAATCAGACCCAAACGGATAGTGTGATGATTAACAGACAACCTGAGTCTAATGAAGAAAAGATGACTCAAGATCACCTAAAAGACATTCCAACAAACGATATTCATTAGACATCTGATATACAAGGGGATGATCAATCAGAACAGCCAAAATATCAATCAACTCAACTTGGACAAGATGGCACAAACTACTTGACTAAATGGCATCCACCTGATCTGATAATAGGAGATATCACCGCACCTGTTGGAACAATATCTGCTACTACCAATGAATGTATGTTCACTTCATTCATATCTCAAATGGATCCCAAGAACATCAAAGAAGCTTTGATGGATCCCAGCTAGATTGAGTCTATGCAAGAAGAATTAAATAAATTCACCAGCATAAAGGTCTGGGAATTGGTTCCTATGCCCAAGGATCGTCAGATTAGTGGCACTAAATGGGTGCTCAAGAACAAGATGGATGAAGATGGAGTCATTGTCGGGAATAAGGCCAGATTGGTGGCACAAGGGTATTCATAAGAAGAAGGAATAGATTGTGACGAGACCTTTGAACCAGTTGCCAGACTTGAAGCCATCAGGATATTCTTAGCATATGCTGCTTCTATAGGAATGAAGGTATATCAAATGGATGTCAAGAGTGTATTTCTCAATGGGAGACATCAAGAAAAAGTGTATGTCAAACAGCCACCAGGTTTTAAAGATCCAGACAGACCTGACCATGTCTACAAGTTACACAAGGCTCTCTATGGACTAAAACAAGCACCAAAAGCATGGTATGACACGCCATCTACTTTTCTTTTGGATAAAGCCTTTAATAGAGGTAAAGTAGACACTACTTTATTTTTAAGAATGCATAATGAGCATTTGTTGATTGTTCAAATTTATGTTGATGACATTATATTTGCATCTACTGATCAGAAACTTTGTAGGAGATTTTCAAAATTAATGCAGTCATCCTTTGAAATGATTATGATGGGGGAACTTAAGTTTTTCTTACGGCTCAAAATACAACAACTGGGAAATGGAATTTTTATTTCACAACCTAAATATCTTAGAGACATACTTAGAAAATATGGTATGGAAACTGCATCTGAGATGAAAACCCCTATGAGCACCTCGGTTAATATAGATAAAGATGTACAAGATAAACCGTTTGATGCTACTAAGTATAGAGGCATCATAGGATCTCTACTCTATCTTTCTGCTAGTAGACCAGATATTATGTTTTCATTATGTTTATGTGCTAGATATCAATCAGATCCCAAGGAATCTCACTATATTGCTGTTAAGAGAATACTCAGCTATCTGAAGGGAACCCCGGATGTAGGTATCGGGTACCCTAACATTCAGATTAGTGGAATTAATGGATATATTGATGCAGACTATGCTGGATGTTGGTTAGACAGAAAAAGTACTAATGGGACTTGTCAATTCATGGGTAATAGTCTAGTATCATGGTCTAGTAAGAAACAGAACTTTGTTGCCACTTCAACAGCTGAAGGTGAGTATATAACTGTTACTAGTTATGTAGCTCAGATTCTATGGATGAGATCACATTTATTAGATTATGGTTTTAATTTCACAAATTGCCCAATTTATTGCGAGAATACTTTTGCTATTGCTATATGTGAGAATCCAGTATATCACTCTCGTACAAACACATAGATGTTAGACATCATTTCATTAGAGATCATGTTCAGAAGCATGATGCGAAATTTTGTTTTGTTCCTACAGATGAACAATTGGCAGATATTTTTACCAAGCCCGTTAATGAGAAAAGATTCAATCTCATTTGTGAGAAGTTTAGTCTAATCTCATTAAGAGGTTAGGCGTTGTCTACTAATGATTTCATTGAGAATTTTTCAGATCAAATCTATACCCTAAGGTTTAGTGACTTGAAGAGTAGGATGTCTGTTGACATCTATGCATTGAGGAGTGGGATGTTTGTTGACACCTATATATTGAAGTCGGACGACTAGAGGCAGATGAAGTTTGATTATATTGAATGAACAGTCACAAGCTGAGTATGACTTCAAATTTGTTATTACTATGAAATCTTATCTGGATATACATCGAAAAGGTAACTCTAATATGTTACCATTTGCCTGAGTGTGCTTGGTTTAGAATTTATATAAGTCTATGTGAAAATGCATGCATGACTTTTCAAATATTTTGGTTGAATGAATTTGCCTGTGTGAACAAATCTAGGTGCAATTACATTCTTCTGGTTGTGTGTTGAGATAGACTTAATGATCATAATAGATGAATTTATGTGGAATGCATGCGTTTTATTGCCATGTCCGAGATTGATTGTAATTAAGTAATTATTAAGGAAGAGAGAGAGTTAATATGGACCACTAATTCTTGTGTAAAAATGTTTGACATTCACTTTGCTGCCGTGTTAGAGTTATTTTCACTTTTCACTCATGCTTTTTTTGTGGCTCAGATTCGTTCATTGAAAGTGAAACATTTTTCCCTTGTCCATATATATAGAGTAGTTACGTTTAGGAAAAACTCTTTCGAATTCCTTACTATCTTAAAGCAATTAGCGATTCCCTCCCAAAAACCATAGTTTCCCAAAATCAATTCACTTCACAAATGACACCATTCATCAGTATCCAAACCGGATTAGCTGTCGATTTAAGTGCTCTGAGCGGTATTAACAGGGAATTTGATGGAATACATGAGATGGTCGAGAATTCTGGACTTGAGTCATTGCTCAGTGCTGCCTGTAGAATCTCATACTCCAGGGCGAAAGAATTCTTGGACAATGGAGTCATTCGAAAGGATACGGCTGAATTCGCTACGAGTGTTGATGGAGAGGAGATGATTATCATTGCAGATTCTATCAGATCCATCTTTTATCTACCACAAGGTGGTCACACAGGTATCTCTGACCACACTCTCGTTACTGGGTGGCAGAAGATGATGGGGAATGTCCCGTTGAAGTCAGGGATAGTTTTGGTGAAGGATTTGCCTACTCAGAATGGCCAACTGGCTGTCAAAGTGAAGAAGTGTTTCCTGTGTCAAGGATTCGTTGTTGATCAGATAGCTAGAGGGCATCTCAGAATCGTTTTTGCAATCATAACTGGAGCAAGGATAGATTGGGCATTCATCATGCTCAATCTATGGAATGAAAATATAGAGGAGGCGAAGTCCAACCCAAAGAGGAAGACTTATCTGAGAATGATAAGCTTCTACCTCTATAAGCTGGGCAAATTACAAAAAGATAATGGAGTTCCTTTTCCGTCTAACAAGTTCATATCCTTAAGGAGGAAGTAGTCCGAAGGAACAGACAGAACGTGTGAAGCTGGGCCGTCTGATGGCTAGCAGACTTTGAAGAAGAAGAAGACCTCTGATGCTGGGGCTCCTCAAAAGAAGCAGAAGAGATCTGCTCAACCTGGACAACCAGCACAAATAGAAGAGGAAGTGGACTCCGATAATGAAGCCCTTGTCAAACGAAGAGGAAATAGACATCTGTTCGCAGGGAATAGAAAACTAATTAGACGACTCCTGGGAGACAACAGACAGCTGAATAGACATCCTCAACATAACCTCCTCAGCAACAGAAAAAGCAGCCATCCAAGAAGATGAGCAAAGGAAAGAAGGTACTGAACCCTAATGAAGCTATGACCAATGAACAACTCAGATTTCCTGCAGGAGTGTTCAAAAGCTCGAAGACAAAAGGTGCCAGATGGGGCATGAGGCTGATCATAGCAACTTCTAATGAGGATGGAAACGTGCTTGTCTCACAGGAATGTAAAGAAAAAGGACAGCTGGATAATGTCAACAGAGTTCCTAAGGAAGCATAGATTCTATTTAAGGAATACTATAATAAAATAATGGCAGAGTTGGGTGAAACAGCAAAAGATATGTTCTACTCAACCATTAGAAGGACTCAAAGGAATGAAGGAGGAAATGATGACAACAACAATCAGACTTCAGAAGGGGATGGGGATGGGCAGACCTCAGGGGAAAGAGAAGTCAGCTGATCAGACTTCTACTCTTCTTCAAGGATCTGGGAGCATACCAGAAGTGCAGCAGCAACAGACAGATGCGGATGAGCCAATAGATTTTGAAGCTCTCCAGGTTCCTGATCCAGAGGAAGCTGATATCCAACTACCTTTTACCATTCCGGAAGAAGAATAGAGCCCAAAGAGTGAAGCCATAGAAGAATTTGATGTCAATTCACCAGATGTTTCCAATAATCTTCGACAGCATACCATTGTTGTAGCAGACAACCCACCTGTCCCAACAGACAGCATCTTTCAGACAACTGAAAACGGACTTCAAGCTCACGAAGAGAAAATCAAGAAGATGCTTGAGGAATCTGAAGCAAGAATGGCTCAGTGAATCGCCACAGCTGCAGAAAAGATATCTGATTTTGATTTCAGACTAAGGCAGACTTTCAGTAATCTGAACAAACAGATTAGTGATAAAGTGAAAAGCAAGAATGATCACTTGGAAGAGCTGCTATAATGTCAGATGGAGCTGCTGAAGACATCTGACAGGGGGAAAGCTCTACAAAGGATCATTGATGAAATGAAATCTAATAATGCCTTCATCAAATCAGTTATTGAAGTAATCAGTGACATTGTGAAAGATTTGAAGGCTCTTCTAGGGGTTCTGCGTTCTGAGACTGACAACATCCACAACAATTTGCTAAACATTGATCAGACGATTACAAACACGAGCATATAAATGATGCAGATACTTCAGTTACTAAAAGAACGACTACCTAGCTCTAGTTCCATACCCAAACCATAGGATTGCACTCTATTGTTTTTTTCCAAAAAGGAGGAGAAATATAGGAGGAAAAGGGTTCCTGACTAGGACAGGTCTTTTATCTTGTTGTTATCTGTTATCTTAATTATTTACGTCTGATATCGGTGCTTGCATGAAAATTAATATATGATATCTTTTTGACTAGTAAAATGTCTGATTGTGCCAATTATAAAGTGTTTCAACTAATAGGGGGTGACTAACTTAGAACCTATGCTTATCCATAAAAAGTTTATGACTAGTTGAAGAAGTTTATTTTGACAACATCTGATGTGTATGAAATCACACATCATTTCGTTATTCTAAACGTTTGTTTTTATTCCCTTTAAATTGTCTAAATT
>JAOVYX010004709.1:0-10027 GCA_035668315.1 Drosera spatulata
CCTGATGCCATGTTTCCTGCAGTATTCCTCGAACGGACCTCTGTACTCACCACCGTTGTCTGCTCTGACACACTTGAACTTCCTTCCAGTTTGTCTTTCCACCCTGGTATGAAACTCCTTGAACATATCTAGTACCTGATCTTTAGTTTTCAAAGCACAGGCCCAAACCTTTCTAGAATGGTCATCTATGAAAGTAACAAAATAGTATGCACCACCTAGAGATTTTTCTGTCATAGAGCAGACATTTGTATGCACAAGATCGAGTATATTCTTTCTTCTATGTACAGGGAAAGAAAAAAATGATACTTTGTGTTGTTTTTTAGCTATGCAGTCAACACATGGTTTAAGAGGAATACCTTTCACTTCAGGTAGGAGTTGCTTACGTGCACAAATCTGCAACTTCTTCTCGCTGATATGGTCGAGCCTCTTATGCCAGAGCTCGATCGAGGAGTACCTCTCAACAACATTTGTATCTCCTTTGATCAGACTTGCTTACATCAAGTATAACGTTCTTTGCTTCTTTTCCTTAACAATCAGCAAAGAATCCTTCGAGAACTTCATTTTTCCATCAGAAAAATGAGAAGTGTAACCTTCATCATCAAGCATCCCAACTGAAATCAGATTTAGACGAATGTCGGACACATGTCTGACATCCTTCAACAGTAACCTAGAACCTGCATTGGTTTGCAACCAAACATCTCCAATACCCAAAATTCTAGATGTCTCATTATTTTTCATTCGCACAAAACCATAGTCACTAACTTTATTCATGGAAGCTTTATTCATCGCAGTCTTCCTCTGATACATTGTCTCGAGCTTTCCCCATAGGAAAAAAGCATCGACGTCATTGGCCACGTGTTGGAAGACACTTTGGTCGATATATTGTTTGATCACACCAACAGCTTTGCGCTGCACCAACACCCAAGCTTTCTACTCTTTATCAGCGAATTTCGTCTTGGTTACGATCGACTCGTACAAATCCTTACAATAAAGGATATCCTCTATTCTGGGCTTCCACATCGAATAGTTCGATGAGATCAATCGGATCATGCCATCAATACTTGCTCCTTCTTCCATTTTAATTTGCGTAATAGTTGCATCGTCCTTCAGTTAAATTAACCAGAGGTCTGATAACAGTCTGTTGGGAAAAATCGGTGTGAGGTGTAGCGGAAATTGCCCAGCACTTTTCCCTCGTCGCGCAATTAAAATGGGATAAATAAATAACCCAAAAATAAATAGAGTCGATACCAAGATTTTACGTGAAAAATCCCTTAAAAAAAGATAAAAATCACGAGATCGTTATGATACCAAAATATCCACTAAAGAAGGATTACAAATATCGTCCCTACACTGTGCTAAGGGATTACAATCAGCAGGATAACTCTCACTAATTTTTCTTCTCTAACGGAATAAAATTATACCCATAGAGTATACCCCTCAATACTCAAAATGGGTATTTTTTTAACTCTTTTAGTACTGTTTTTGTGTTTGGCGTGTGATAATGTTTTCTACATATTGCTGCCTATTTATAGGCAATTGATGAAGCCGCTAGAAAATTTTTCGCCGTCTTACTTTATTACTCACGCATGACGTTTTGCCTTTTTTTTCGAATTCTCTCGAGGTGCATCATCCACTTTCTGCCCGAATGCTCCTCTTCTTTTACCAAAAAAGTGATGTGCTTCTCTTACTTTACTTTGCCAAATTGGTTTACAATTCTCCGAATTCATCCTTTTTCTCTTTTGCTTTTTTTAAAAAAAATAAAATTTGTGTGTGCCCACTGTGGGAAAAACGCACTAGCACATATATGATAATGGAGGGGATCTTTTACTCGAGGGAAATGCTACTTCAAATTCTCTATCATTCAAAGGAAGACAGCTAACTACGTTAGGTCACCCACATGAAAACTGAAGCAAGTTTCACTAAAAGCCTGAACAAAAATATCTCAATGGTTATTCAATTTCCTCAACAGAGTCACGAGCTCACAGAAATCTTGCGATATTTCATAATTCTATGGCAAAGCATGACAGATCATATACCGTATCACAGCATTTGTATAATCAGAGAATCATAAATATGCATTATGAGAATAGTCATGTACCTTGTAGCTTCCTTATTATTCAAACGCTGACACATTGCAAGAAAAGTCATCGGCACGATTGAAAGATTTGAAGATGAGAAATCGAAACATTCAAAACGAAAACACACGAAATAAACGTGCAGAAACTTGAATACCGGGAGAAAAATCCCACAAATCACACCATCACAAAACGTGATGGCGAAAAATTATGAGAAGATCGAATTACAGAACGTCTCAGACCGTATTAGATCTCTACTCAAATCCTAAAACTCAAATGAAACGAACAATAACATGGATATATTTATAACCCCCATAAAAATTGTGTTTTAATAAAACAGATCTCGCAGGTCTGCCGTGTCACCTCACTGCATAGCCCCGAAGCACGGCCTGACCTAGGCCATGTCTGCTTGACACGGTCGTGCTTGTCCCAGGGGAAAACAATTCATTTCTCTCAAAACATGAACTCTCTCTGGCCATGTTCACCTAACACGACCGTGTGAGTCTTGAACGAGATATTACATCATATTAGATATATCGTTTGATCACAAAAGACCCCGTACTGACTCCGTATTACATCATATTAGATATATCGTTTGGCCACAAGGGACCCCGTACTGGCTCCGCATAGGGCACGTTTGTCGTGAACGTGAGGTAATCGACAATCTCAACAATGATATCATAATCACAGCTCTAGCCTTTTGCAGATATTCTTGAGCACTAATCAAGGGCATCATCAAAATCCTACACCAAGAAAAGTTGAATAAAATCAGAATTAGGATAAACAATTTTTCATAGGCTAACTGCTAAATTGGATCAAATGGATGATACAGTAGTCAAGTTGAGCAGGTAAACATAATACAAGAAGCTAAGATTCGGTTGGACTATAGCTTTTCAATGCGGGTTTGTGATTATAATACATAAGCTCGAAAGGCTATGGTGAGATCAAGACTTCCCGCTTCTAGTAAATGAGAAGCTGCCCTATACAGCATAAAGCCTAAACAAGTCAACTGCAACTGTTGAGAACGTTGAGAACACCAAGGTTCCCAAGATGTGCAGTGTCACTAGAGTGCAGCGCGGAAGAGTTCATAAAACTAACCAATCTAAAGATCACGACTTGGCTGCTTTTGTCCTTCACGAGTTTTCTGCTCGTGTGTGCTCTCCGGCAACATCTTCAACTTCTGCCTTTCGGCAATGAACTATGATCAAGTGTTGGACAGACCAAGTCGGCATAAGTGTCTCGCCGACAGACCAAGTAAGCCCCCTTACATATCAAACAGCAATTAGTCATATTCAACAATGAAGGCTGGACGTCAGAAAAAGCATTAGCACATAGAGAAGTACTCCCAATCGATGCAGATTTATTAGACTCGAAGAATCATACATCGAACAAATCAAATTCACGGAACTATCACAACCAAAAACATTTCCTAAACCAATCAATTATGCCCCAAAGTCAGCTGTTTATATCCTTGCCTCGCATAAGCGGGATATAATAATGTGACGAAAACAGAGCATTTCGCTATCAAAAGAAGTTTAACAAATATATAGACAAACTTTTCTAGTTATAGCAGAAGTAAATGGTACAAAAATAGTACATTGCACATATACATTTTGCAAAGTTAATGTTACAAAAAAAACTCGTAGTTTGACTCATCATCGGTCAATGGTTTCTTACATGATCTGAGAGTCAGCAGATACCACAAGTGGTTTTCTGAAAACACTCCTGCTATTCTTTTAGCTATAAATAGACCATTGAATTCTCCTGATCCCACAACACTTTGATTCTCACATTCTCTTCAACTTCACTTTCAGTCACCTGCAACTCTCCCTCAAAGAAGGTACAGATAGATGCTACTTATATGTTCAAGTGTCCACGTTCTCTTAGAAACAAGCTCCTTTACCCGGTAAGCCATGAAGTTGGCCGTTATCGGGCGAAAGCTATGCCGGATCCCGATATGCTTACAGCAATGGGATGGCAAGCGAAATCGTATTTCCTGGTAGGGGTTACTCATAGTAACATGTAAGCATGGCCTGTAGAAACGACCGCATCACCCATAAATTGGCTGACTACTGCCGACATGACAGCTTCATCCTACTGAAGCATTTACCAACCTTATCAATCGCTAGTTCCGTAGTTCGGCCAATTAACTGTCTATTTACCTGATTTGGGGCCAGTTCATAAGCATCATTCGAATGAGTCATGAGTGTTAGTCGATTCCATGAATAAAACTATGACCCCTCCAAAGATTTCTCATTACCTAATCTCCGACCAAACAAGCCCTCTACAAACTGGCATGCTTACCCTTTTGCATAATAGCATTAAATCACCACCAACCAAGTCCCCACTCTCATCCCCAGAGATAGAGTAGAAAAGGAACACCATATTCTTCTCCCAAGTGTCCATAAAAGTTTTAGGAGAATAACCAAATTCTTTGTACTTTGCAGGACAATTAAAGACATGTCACCTGCTATACCACTTGCATATACTGATGACAAGGTATCAACGGTCCAAGTGAGAAGCCAACATCAAAAGGAGGATAGTCATTTGCAAAGCCTATATCAGAAGGGAGTGAAGCACCTGTGCGATAATGGTGTCGAAAAGATTCCAAGAAAGTATATCTTACCTGTCTCGGATCGACCCGGAAACGGTGAGCCATGTTATAAGCAAAAGAGTGCCAAGCTTCCCATCATCGACTTGGCCAAGCTACGAGGTCCGAATCGGACGGATATGCTGAGGTCACTTGCCAATGCCTGCGAGCAATATGGCTTCTTTCAGGTATGTTTAAAAGGCATGGAGCTTTTTTTTCCCTTGAAAGTATACACTACACCGACTAATTTCTCAATTGGATACCTTGATGCAGTTGGTGAATCATGGTGTTCCTCTCGAAGTCACAAGCAATATGATTGATGTTTGCAAGAGATTTTTCGAGCTACCTTACGAGATACGAGCCAAAAACATGTCGTCGGATATGAGCGCTCCAGTTAGATACGGGACGAGCTTCAACCAGAACAAAGATGGAGTCTTTTGCTGGAGGGACTTCCTCAAGCTGATGTGCAATCCTCTGCCTGAAGTGTTACCCCACTGGCCGTCTTCTCCCGTCGACCTAAGGTAATAAACAGAATATTTTAATAATCTATTCAGTCCTAATAAGCAGAGAACTTTGCTTCAGTGCATCTGTTAACAAAGGCAGTTCAGTAGTAATAACTATTAACAACAATCCTTGGGACAATCTTTCCTACAATTGCTTGAAAACTCTATATGGCAATCAACTTTCAATATCTATCATCAAATCAAATGGGATCCATGAACAATAACAACATGGGAGGACGTCATATGGTTGCTGAAAAGTGATTGTCCATAGCCCCCCTTTTCTCATATAATAATGACAAAAACAACATTTCATTTCTACTAGTGGTCCAACAAAAAGATGATAATATTTGACTCACCAAGTACTGATTGTCAAACTCATCGTACAGGCAACTGGCAGAGGCTTACACGAAGGAGACCAAGAACCTATTTCAGCAGCTAATGGAGGCCATCCTAGAGAGTCTTGAGATTGAAGCAACAATACCTAATACGATGGAAGAGGATGACACGGCGAAAGGGTTCCAAGACGGGAGCCAGTTGCTAATAAGCAACTGCTATCCCCCATGCCCAGAACCTGACCTGACGCTGGGGATGCCGCCACATTCAGATTACGGTTTCCTCACTCTTCTGCTCCAAGATGAGGTCAAGGGCCTTCAGATACAGTTTGAAGGAGAATGGTTGACGGTCGAACCAATACCAAATGCTTTTGTCGTAAATGTCGGAGATCATCTGGAGGTGAGTTCTTTGATAAGTGGTTCATGTTTGTTGGTATTTTCCTGTCATTGCACTCTTGGTTCCACATGAAGAAGGTCCTTGGTCGATGAGGGACAAGAGGATCCCTCTTAGGCACTCGAGGGATCCTAGAAATATTGCGACACAATGGCCTCACTTCACCTAAGAAATTCCCCTCTATTTATTATAGTTTGTTCCTGTCAACAATAGAACATGGCAAAACCAAAAAGAAGAGATCAGAAATCATGGACTTGATTCCTACCTATGATCCATAATGCTTAATCAATCCCGGTAAATTTGTTGCAGATATTCAGCAATGGAAGATACAAGAGTGTCTTGCACAGAGTTCTAACAAACGCTGACAGAACTCGTGTGACGATTGCCTCATTGCACAGCCTTCCATTCCATTGCACGATTCGACCATGGCCAAGACTCATCAACGAGGACAATCCAAGACGCTACAAGGAAACCGATTTTGCGACTTTTCTAAAATATATTTCATCGTGTGAACCAAAAAAGAAGAATTTCCTAGAGTCCAGGAAAATACATTGTAATTGAATGGGGGTTTCGATATTAAGAAAGTATTATAGTTGACCTCCTGAGTATTGTAGGTTAGTTCAAACAGAGGCCTAAATTACACCTAGAAGCAAGAATGTATCCTCTTGTTCATCAATTTTCTTTATTTCTGTATGCTAATGTAAATTAAATAATACCTGTGAAAGTCAATGAATATAAGTCATTTTATTCCGTCATCTCACTAGCATATGTCATACTTGCAATTGCATTGATGATATGCACAAATTTAACACATATGACCAGATGTTTTCCTCTGTACGGATTGCAAAAAGAGTATCCATGTAGCTCACTTTTCCAAGAAAGTTCCACTTCACAGTAACCTCACTGATTCAGCATGATCCAGGAGCAATATCACATTACTACAGTAGTACAGTTGGCTGTTGAGACATGAAGCATTTAAAATTCCAAAAGTTGGTCTATAAATATAAGTCAAAGATACTCACAACCACCTGATTTATGAATATATTCTCCCTGAATTACGATGACAAGTTCAAACGAAGCAGCACAATGCTTACTTGGTACTACTTGAACTCCAAGGCATCATTACTTTTTGACGGCATTCAAATACGTGGCATTAAAACCACTTAAAAGCACTGTCTAACCTAACATCGAACTGAAAATTGACATACCATCCACCCTACTAAAACGCCTTAGAGACAACTCCTCGGGGAGAAAGAAAACCCTCCTTAGAGACACATGGCATTCCCACCAAATCATTGAATTTCATTTTGAATGAGTCAAACACCAGGATTTTACCCGTACAAACATAAGAATCAAAAATCATGCATGGACCATAGATGAGAAAGAAACAACTCTAAAGATGATGAAAAAGGACCACATTCATTCCAGATCATAGGCAGATAATACAATTCAATCGAGACATATTCGCCAAGTGACTACGACGCATAGCCATAAACTACCGCCTAATGCCTCCATTATTAGTTTTTATAGCAAAAAAATCTCCTACTCCTAACTGCAATTCATGCTCATTTACGAATTAATGTAGACTTAGTCTCAGTGAGCAAACTACCGACTGTCCAAGAACCGGCCCGAATGAAAGGCAAAGAAGCTTCTAGTATCCACCCGCTTCAGAACATTCTACCATCAATGGAACATTAGAAAGAAAAAAGAACCAAAAGAAAAAATGCATCCCATTATCTCAATTCTTTCAAGTTTCAAATCAAAATGTATTATGTGAAGTGTAAAAACCCTAAACTGATATCTACTTGCATATCTAACCTTGACAAAGTCTACAAACAATTCGATGATTCTGTGCGATTAGACGTTAACAGTCTTGCCTCCCACCGCCTTTGCCGATTAGGGTTATCCTAGCTAGAACGAACCCAGAACTACCATGTTGGAGCATTCAATCCAAAAGACTTTGACTATTGAATTCCTTTCACACCGTAACCATGAAAATGAAACAGAACTGCCAACTTGCTTTGTTCCTTGAAAATTTCAAGAACAGTGGCCAAAGTGCAACGTGGTACTTCTAACATTGACAGATTCAAAGCGTTTGAGATTTTTGTCTTAGACAAACTCTTCCTAACTAACAAGAGTCAATTCTTTTGAGAACAACTACAGTACCTTGATCTCTTCACCTATTTGATGGTGGTTTCAGAATAAAGCATTGATCAAAACAGATTTACCAAGAATGCTATACGGAACATGAGGTCTGGAGCATAGAAAGCTACTCCTGCAGGCATGAATGGGATTTAGTATCCGGTAACTATGGTACAAGACATCAAGAAACAGTCCCTCTGCCCTATCCATGACGGTAATATCTGAGTTGTTATTTTTGTAACTACTATTCAAAGCATCCTCCAGGTGATTCTACATCACTCACAGTTCCGTTCCTTTGCACCAAATATCACTTGTCATCAACAAAAAAAAATCCTCGTCAACTACATGTCAATTACCCCAACAAAACCCTAGCAAGGAACAGGCCAACAAGGCAACAACGAGCAAACTCCATTAAATTCCGCACAATCAAACATCGACAGTGCATTTTACACAGAAGAAATCAAAGCCTGCGGACTATACAAAAATTGCGAATTTTACCTCACTTCGAATTCGTCTTCGATTCCTCTCGAAAATCTCCATCGAGGGGTCGACCAGGGGACAGTACGGACAATTGATTGAGATGATAGTGAAAGGGAAAAGGAAAATCCAAAGGCTCCACAGCAAACATGATAGTATAGTGCACTCATGGCTAGGGTTCGGATACGGTTGTTGATTGTGGTTTGTGTTGGATGAAGTTGACGGCGACTTCGATTGTCGTTTCCAATGATCAACTTCCGCGGCCGTCTCCGGCGGCGACCGCCGACCCTCGGTTTCGATGGAGGCGGTGACGGAATCGGCGTAGACGGTAGTCGTCGACGGCCACCGCCGAGAGGAATACTGAGGTTCCTTTTCGACGGTAACTAGAAATCTTGACCGTTACTGAGGAATGCTGAGCTTGACTGTATTGTCAGGCAAATCTTGACCGTTGTCACTGTAGGGATGAGAAAAACCAATCCCGAAAATCCGGAGAAACTGGACCATCCGGACATGAATCGGAGGAAATCAGTGGGGATGGAATTTTTTTTCGAACATATCGAAATATTGTTCCGATTTACTCAATTGTCCTTACATCAGTAATACTGTAATGTTTCTTATGTTCTTTGGTTGTTTGTTGTCGTAAGATATCGTTATAATTACTAGTATACATTGTCTAGTGGTACGGTTATGTTTGTGTTGTTGAAGTTGCTGAGGTCTTATAGTTGTCAATGGAAGTAATTGAATTTGCTAATGTGTGTACTTGCTATTGTTACTGCAGGTTTGGATTGCTACTACTGATTATTTTCGCAAATGTGATCAAATAAGCTCTTGATGTTCTTTTGTCAGTGTTATCATAATAGTTTTATTTAAGTTAGTTTCATATGTATTTAAGTTTGTAAGAGGGGTTCAATTTGTATCATTTGATTCTTTCATGTTGGACCAAATCGGAATCCTGTTTTTCCCATATAAAAAAACCGGAATTCCGATATTGTAAAATCGAGACGGATCAAGAGGAAACAACATAAATAATGGAAAAATTGGGACGAATTGAAAATGACTAAATATCATATCATCATATCTCGAATTAAAATATATGAGTTGAATTATCATCAATATTTCACGACGATTTTATAAAAAATAATATTTAATTATCGTATGGAATAAATCAAATTCCACATCCATATATATTCACCTTCAAAATATTATAATTATATTAAAATAAAAAAAATATCACATAACTTCGGACTCAAGATTGTGTGTAATCCGTCCTCTGGATCAAGATTATCCAGTGGTTGGTTTGCGTTGTTAACCATTCTAGCCCATAGCAGTCCAGTTCCCCCCATCCTCCCAGCTCCTACCATCATCCACGGCCATGATCATCTCTCTCCCCACAACCACCACCCTCTCCCCTCACCGCCACCGCCACCTCACCCCACTCTCTCCCCTCCCTTCACCACCACCACCACCCCCACCACCACCACCACCACCACCCTCACCTACTACTCCAAAACCCA
>JAOVYX010004710.1:0-10025 GCA_035668315.1 Drosera spatulata
GTTAATTGATTCATTGGTTATTCAATATTGTAGATTTTCGATGTGTTTCCTAAGCAAGAAAAAGCTCCTGTCTTTAGTTATGGAGCGCGTTGCTTAGTGATGAAGTTAGCATGATTGGGCTAGTACAGTTGGTTAAATTTTCATGACACTCTTGATTACATGTGCGTTAATTTGATGGCGATTAGTGTGTCTAATGATTCTTTACAAATTTTTCTTTCTTGTGTAAGTTTTAAGGTACTCGTTCTCTACATCCCGTTGAAATGGGGTCACTAGTTTTAAGGCATACAATGTTTATATTCATAATGTTCGATTAGATTATTTATGCGTTTCTTTCGAGGTAATTGGTGATGAATGCCAACGTTGTTTAAGGTCATGGCTAGTTCTATCTTGTGGAAATCAACATGAAGTAGCACACCAAGTCATCGAATTTTCAAGCACGTTGTTGCGTATATGCAAACTTATGACTTCGATGTTTTGATGACAATGACACTTGAGGCTAATATGGACCAAGTCTTTATTTCTTTTCTCATCAACTACTTTGCTATCCGCACGCTACGCGGGGCTTCATTAGTTTATAAAGATGATATTGCTGTAGTTCTTCACATGTAGTTGTGTTCTAGGGTAATTAATTTGGGTCAATTTATTGATCAAAATGACAGTCTCAAAACCTAATCTATGCACGTAGAATTTTGGCCATGATAGTTTTGGTTTGCATACTTGTGTTCGTGTCATGCTGCATTGTTGTCATCATGTCATTTAGTTATTTGAGTCGAAGTAGAGCATGCTAGATTTTCTTCTTCTTTTTTTTTTTCTTTTTTAATTTACAAAGAATTACTTGGAAGAAATATACATGAAGAATTTATAACCTGTAATTTTCCCTGTTCTTCACTTCTTCTAGCATACCAGTTTTGTGGCTTTTTATGATAGCATTCTGAAAGTAAGTGATTGTAAATAAGAACAGATTGGAGTGGGATGAATATGTTGTTCAACTCAAATTTTTATATTTAAAAATCTATGCATAGCGAAAACAACAATCTAATTAAACAAACCTAATCTGGTCTGATCAGATTCTCATAATCAGATAAGAACAAATTACCACTTAATCAATACTAGTATACTGCCATATGCGCTACGCGGTTGTTATGATTCTTTAATATGTTTATGTGTTAAAATCATGTCGTTTTGTTTTTATTGTGATTTTTATGATATAGATTAAACAAATTATGACTACTTGCGCGCTCCATGGATTTTTTATTATTTTTTAATATGTTATGTTTATGTGTTGATTCTTTAATATGTTTATATAGATTAGGTCCATTACGTTCTTCCCAAACCCTGTCAATTGACAAGATTACCTGTCTTGTTGTTGTTGTTGTTGTTGTTGTTGTTGTGTATTGAATTATAGGATTGGCTTCGATCCTATAATAAGACTGTCATTCTAATTTTCATCTTTTTTAAAATGAATAAGATGTAAAAAAAAAAAAAAAGAAGCTACTCATATCATATTTTGTGTATTTCTTCATAGAATAGATTATTGTGATTTTGTTGTGATTTTTCTTATTTTATTGTGATTTGTTTCTTCTTCTTTTCATCTTTTTAAAAAATAATAAGATGTTATAAAAAAAAAAAAATAGATGGCGTGTCGTTGTCCCATATATATATATATTAGATTGTAGAATTCTTCATAATCTTTTTTTATTATGAGAATAAGATTGTTTATAATCTTTGTACCAATGATTCCTTATTTTGTGTTATAAAGATTGGTAAAGTTTTTTTTTTTTTGGGTTTTTTTCCATAAAATTTGACATTTGAAAAGATTGATACGGTTTGTAAATATAGATGGCATCCCATACACCTCACAAAATGGTTTTGTATAATTATATATATAATAGATTAATATAATACTTCCTCCGTCATAACATAAATTTTGCAACACTGACTTTTTACACTATTCATCACGTATATTAAGGAGCTTTTTTTTCCGTCTTAACGATGCAACAAAATTATTTCCCTGATCCAAACTTGATGTAACGATCACTAAATTAAGTATCATATAACTTAGGGGTTGTTTGATATTGCTGTCAAAACAAGAGAAAGCAAAACCATAAACAGAAACAAAAAACCAATAGCAAAAACCAAAATCACTTTTTCAAATTAAGGACCTGTTTTGTATCGTTGCTGATTCCTATTTTCTATTTTCGTTTCACTGGCTGATGAAACAGAACTGTTTGATATCATTTCTATTTTCTGTTTTGTGTTTTAACATAAAACTAGTAAAACTGGTTTTCTATTTCTATTTCTATTTTCTGTTTCATCAAAGTACAGAATTCAAGATTTATTTTATAAAAAAATATTTAATTTGAAAAAGTGATTTTGGTTTTTGCTATTGGTTTTCTGTTTTAATTTCTGGTTTTGGTTTATGCAGTTTTAACAGCAATATCAAATAATCCTTAAATGATTTTTTTGGTTTTCTGTTTTCTACTTCTGTTTCATCCGTTTAAGAAATAGAAAATAAAAAATAGAAAATAAAAGTGATACCAAACAGTTCTATTTCATCAAACAATGGAATAAAAAAAAAATTAACAACGATATCAAACAGGCCCTTAAATTATCACTAGTTTCAACCATATGTAGCATAGATGAACAATATATTATTAAAACTTTAAAGATAATCTTTTACGTATGGATATTATATTGTGTTTATTTAATGTTTTTATAGCGCAACTCATATATTAAGGTTTGTAACCATTATACACCCATTAGTCTTAATATATCAATGAGAAAAGTGTGATTATTCTAAACACACACATTAAGCATTAGAAACTCAATCACACATTAGCCTCTAAAAAATCATAAGCACATAGTCATTAAAACTTCAACCCATATATTAATCATTAGAAGTCCATAACCTTAAAAGCTCATTAAGCCCAATTTACCAACAAAAAAAATGAGTGATTGTACCATTATATATTTAGCATTAGAAACTCAATCACACATTAACTATTAAAAAGATGATAGTCATTAGAGCTCCAACCCATATATTAATCATTAAAAATCCATAACCTTAAAAATCCATTAGGTCCAATTTACCAACCAAAAAAATGAGTGATTGTACCATTATAAATTTATATAGATTCTAACAACCAGTCTAACAGTCAGATGAACAATCTGTTATATAATCAAGAAACTACTAACTGATCTAACAGACTGATGATTGAACAGTGATCTAATCAAGATATCAACAAACAAGATTGTGATCCTGAGAGATGATCAGATCAACATCTAACAGATTAAACATAGAAGAAAGCAAGAAAAAAAGAACAAATAGTTTATAGTGATTTAGACTCAAATCAGTGTTAATTAATTGATTTGAACTTAATCCACTCTTCCTTTTGTTAGCAATGCTACACAAGAAGGTAATTCACTGGATCACTTCAGATCACAGTTCAACAGATAGAGTTTTCAGGCTGTTAAAAGAGGGAAATTCGTGCAAGCAAGGAAAAAAAGAGAGTAAGAAATCAAATCAATATATGTTAATAAAAAAAAAAAAAGGGCATTGTTATTTTCAAGGCAAAATTTAATATCTTTAAGGCACTTTCTTCATATTATTTTTTTGACAAAACTATCCCACTCTAATAATTTGCCTTGGATATAACAAATTTGATCTTGGATTTATCAATTCTCAAAAGAAATAGCATAAAAAAGGGACTTATTACTCTATCCCTTCATTAGTTTTTGTTTTCTCTACTACTTTCTTTTGTCTATTGTTTTTGTAGCTCCCCTTAAGCGACCAGAGAAGAGGAGAAGGCTAGGAGCAAGGATTGCATACACCATTCCAAGAATTCATCAAGCTAAATCGGATTATATCGAGAAGGAGCCGGCCTTGCTAGAGGCAACTTTGCACTTGAGTTTCTTCCTCGGCTTGGATTGCTTTGGTTGTAAAATCTCTTACATCCTTAAAACTACTTTGTTATTATCATATTTTAAAGTTTAATGAAGTTATTGTGTTCTTAAGCTGTGTATTGGTCTATTTTTAAAGTGACTAGATATTTAAAACTAGTAATCATGTATAGTTCACTTTACAAGTTTAAGTATGTTTGTACCATTTTTATCATGAGCTAAACCTCTATGCTTGGGATGATGATGAAGTTTTTCATGTGATTTAACCAATAATGAGTTAAGAAGAGTTAAATATTATAAGATCTAGATTCATTGAACAAGTTGGAATATATTTATGATCTTGACAAGTAACCTTGTTCTAAAATTTCAAGTTAAGGACAAAATGATAACATGTATCCTTAAGATGTTAAAAAGCAACTTGTAAAATCAGTTTGTAAACACTTAGAAGATCTAGAGAGTCTATTTAAAAATAAGAGACCCTGTTGTGGTCTTTAACAAAACTCGAAATTTGATAAATGGACCACCTAACTCTAAGATGAGTATAATTGATACATATGAAAATAAATCTTGTAATTGATGATTTAATCCTATACTTGATGTTGTTGTGATTAAGGAATTTTATGATTTGTAAAAAATTATAAAATATATAAGTGTTAGGTAAATCGAAAGGAAAACTAATATCTAAAGAAACTAACAACATTAGCATAATTGATATTGAATAGATATATTTATGTTATTTATGTGTTCTTTATGATATGATGCTTAATGACTTCTTATTCTAAATTGTACAATCTTTATTGTCACATATTTTAGCTTAAGAAGATACTTGTGTAACCTCGGCAGAGGTGCATATAAGAAAATTTGATAATACGATCGGAAAATATTAAATTAATAACTCTAAAATTTTAACTCATTAGAAGTTAAGGAATTGAAAAATAGATTTTTCATCCCGTCTTTTATAACCCAGAATAATTTTTTAATTTAAAACCATTTCCATCATCTTAAAAGTCCTTTACAATCATTAATGGGTGTATGTAAGGAAAACAAAACCTGAAGTTTCGATCGACTCAAATTTAGCTAAGGTATCTATTTTAGTGGTTAGTTTCTATTGTCACTGGGGGATCGATACTCTTGTACTCTCCACTCTACTCATAAATGACACGTGCACTTGCTTTGTACGTCCAAACAATGATTAGTTTGATTCCGTTCATTCCCCCATTCCTTTGGAACACGATCGAAAGATGTGCTTCATCCTCCTTCTCCACAATTGCGATAATGATCTCGAGATTTAGTATCCATCCCAGTCCCAAAATAGTTTGTGAAAAAATTGCTCTGCTCCTCCCTAAGATACGCCTCACAAATAGACCCCTCGACATGTGTTTTATTACCAATCATTCCCTTCAAGCGAAACAAAAACCTGAAAGGATGGGAATTCAACTTGAGATGTTTGTAGGATATTGAGATAAAAAAATATGTACTCTATGGTTTAAATATCTTTCAAAAGGGTAAATCCATCTGTAGTGAACTGGTCCGGATATTTTGACCTCATGAGAAAAGTGCAAAGATAAGTTCTTCACAGAATTGAAAAATACAGGAGGAAACAACTTTTCTAACTTGCACGAAATCTTTGAGAAATTTTAGCCTCTCCAATCTTTCCAAATCTTCACGGCGAACAGTGTTACAACAGAGATCTCTGAAAAATACACTGAGCTCCGTAAACACTCCACACATGATTAGATTAAATCAGCTCCTTGAAGGCAACAAGAAGCAGTCTCTGCATGATGATATGACAATCATGGCTCTTTAGTCCCTTTAGAAACGATTCTTTCTCACGAACACATGGTCTCAGAATGGATGCATATCCATCAACAAAGCTTAGCTTCTTGATCCATTCACACACCACCTTTCTTACCTCCTTCTTCAAAACATAAGGTGCTCAGGCATGATCGTTTGTTCGAGGCCTCTCCTATTCCTTAAAGTCTTCAAATGCATCTTTGGATACTTACAATACAGCTTGATGCCTTTCCTTGCTGTTACTGTGTCTTTCGTTTTTCCCTTCGCATCCATGACAATGTCGAATAATTTATCAAACACGTTTTTCTCAACATGCATGACATCGAGATTATGCCTGATTAATAATATGCTCCAATATGGCAGGTTCCAAAAAATGCTTTGCTTGTTACAATTGTGAGACATATGGAAATCATCGGGATCTATCGAAAATACACGATCACGTTTCTCATCCCATCATACATAGAGACTGGATCGTTATAATCGCTCCTATTCTTCGAAAAGCCACTTCTGTTAACTTGAAAAGGATGATTGTAAGGTAAAAACCTATGATGACAGTCAAACCATGACTGCTTTTTTCCATTCTTCAAAGTGAAGGATTTGGTATACCCCATACAATACGAATATGCTAATCATCCAGCTGTGATCGATCCCGATAACATTACAGAAATTGAAAAATCACTGACAGTCACAACAAAATAGTCCTCATCTGAAATGTCTGTCCCCGATGAACATCGTATGTCTCCTCACCAAAGCTCCACAGATGAGTCAACTCATCAATCAAAGGCTATAAGTATACATCTAGATTTTCTTTTGGACTTTTTGATATAGGAATGATCATAAAAAGCATCATGTACTTAGTCTTTATACATAGACCAGGAGGAAGGTTGTAACAGGACCAACATGAGTACTTGGATCCAAACTTACCAAAAGAAGCAAATCCATCTGTACATAATCCCAAGTGAACATTTCTCGATTTTGCAGAGAACCAAGAAAACTCTGAATCCAGATGCTTCCAAGCTTCACTGTCTGATGGATGCGACATCAGATCTTCAATGTTGTACTTGATCGAGTGCCAAAACATCGTCTCGACACCGTTCTTGGTTGTATACAACTGTTGAAGCATCGGAGTTATCGAAAAATATCTCAATACTTTTAAAGCAATCCGTTTCTTGCCGCTCTATGTTTTCTTGTGTCGAGATGCCCCACAAATGGAGCATGACTCCAAACTGACATCCGCTTTCCAAAACAACATGCAGTCATTGGGACAAACATCTATCTTCTGAACAGAAAGTCGAATGCGCCTCATCAGCCTGCTAATCGAGTACAACATCTACATCACATTATCATCTGGACAGATATCTTTCAACAGAGGTGCAATGGCATCCGTCGCTCTGTGAGGTATGTTGTACTCACATTTGATGTTCAACAACCTAGACGCGGCCTCCAGCTGAGAGAGTTTGTAACCAGGATACAACGGCTCCCGTGCTGCATTTAACATGTCAAAGAACTTCTAGAAGCAAGTTGCGGATTTTCCTCGAAATCATTCATGTTCCCTACCATGCTCTCAAAGTTAGCAGCCCCAAAATCATCCGCAACCATGTTCTTATAGGGATTCACCGCCAACCATTCTCGATGATTCACCCTCTTCAACCTCACCATAAAAGTTCCAGATCAGTAATCGGGCAAAAAACCGGACGGGTATAAAGCACCTTAAAACCGGACGGGTATAAAGCACCTTAATGACATCAACCAACTGATAGTCCTTATTCCAACACTTTATGCATGGACACTTCAAGTATCTAGAATGGTTGAACGATTGAGGTTAAAGTGCAAACTTTATAAATTTGTCGACATTTCGAGCATACTTCTCACTGAAAAACTCCATCGACTAGTTGCTTATACATTCAAGATCTATCATATATCTATGATAAATGCGAATCCATCACTGTCATCAAAATCCAAGAGGGATTATTATTTTTAATAAGTACTAAAACACAATAAAAACTACACCTTCACTATATTTTTAAATCCAAGATCCATTAAATTGATCTTTTTTATTTTAGGAAAGAACTTTCACTACTTAGGCATTTTAGTTAAACTACACCACTACAAAAAAAAAAAAAAAAAAAAGTAGCATCTAGCGACGGAAAAATTTCGCGACGGATATAATCCGTCTCCATTTTTCAATATTAGCGACGGAATCCGTCCCAAAAAATTTTCCCAAAAAACTAAAAAGGAAAAAACAGTTAGCGATGAAAAAGTCAACATCTGTCTCTAATTTAAATGAATTTAACGACGGTTCCGTCGCTTAAATTATAAAATTATAGCACTAAACCAATAGTATTTAAAATAATATTTTAGAGACGTATTAAGTCTCTAAAATAAATTGTTTAGGGTTCTTTTAACGACGGATCCGTCACTACATAGGTGCCATTCCAAATCTTAGCAAAGATTTAATATATTAGCGACGGATTCCGTCACTAACTTAATGACCTAGTTATTTTAAACCACGTTTCATATTTTTAAATAAGGAAATAAAAAAGTTTTTATGTTCAAAAATATGATTAGAGACAGAATCCGTCGCCAAAATATTTATTCTAAATTTTAAAAATGATTAGAGACGTATTCCGTAGCTAAATTATTTTTTGGATAGATTAAAATATGTTTTTAATATTTATACATGTCTGCTTATCATATAGAATGATGTATGTAAAATGCTTATACCTATACACATAAACTGATATAGATTAAAAAAAATTTGTATGATTTAGAACATATATTTTACTAAGTATAGTTGATTATATCAAATTCTATGTTTAAATATTAATACTATGTAAAAATTTATAAATGAAAATCGAAATATAAGTTGAAGAGATTAATTTAATATTACGATGAAATTGAACTCAAAACCACATTTGAAGTAGCAATTAAGAGGAAAAACGTGTTTACGGTTAGGTTTTAGGGTTTCTAGAGTTCTTTTAGCGACGGATCCGTCGGTATATAAAAATTAACGATTAGCGACGGATTCCGTCTCTAAAATTTTTGTTACGTTTATTAAAATGATCTTTGCGACGGATTCCGTCGCAATTAATATTAGCGACGGAATCCGTCGCTAATGTCTTATTTTTCTCCACAAAATTAGGTTTGTTCATATCAGATCTACATAAACACAAACTATCTCTGGACGAACACAGCCGCTCCCATTCGTAGATCTGGACGTACACAGCCATGCCCGGCGTCCAAGATCTGCTGCTTCGGAGGACGAGGCACGAGAAGCAATTGAGAAAAACAGAGAATCAAGCAAGATGATAGGAGGACGACGCACGATCTGATTAGCATTATCTGAGAAGAAGCAAGGACGAGGAGCAAATCGCCGGAAACCCTGAGCTCCGTCTCCGGTGAGCAGTTACTCATAGTCGTTCCTTGTGGTTTTGGTTTTGAGATAATATACCGAGATCTGGTTGTGTTTGGTGTGTGTGCTGGGCTCTTTGACAAAAATCCTGAATTCCCTGTTTTCCTTCTTCTTTTAATTGTTTATTTCTTTGAGAAATTATTGAATTTTGTTTAATTGTTCTTAAATCTCAGGTCTTCGAGCAGATTTTGTGCAGCGTAGCACATATTCATGTCTATTGTCTATGGAGTTCAATGTTACTTGTTCTAAAATTACTGATGCAATATGCAAGAATCTCATGCTTATTCAGATTTAGTTAAACGGTCCGTGTATGAGCACACATGCAAGAAATCTAGTTAGACCTTGCAAGACTTCTTTCAACATTATATATAGGCAGTAAGCAATATAGGCCGTTATTCAGAAGAGTATATGAGCACACATGTCTACCATCTTTCCTTAACTGGAATACTACGCCTACACCTCAATATCGCCATGACACAGATTTTGTGTACGTGTTGTTCGACTGTTCTAATAGACTAATACTGACCTCGGAATGTCATTGAACAAATCGTTGTATCATGGATTTCTCTTAAGCTTATAGGCAAGGCACTTAAGGTTACACGCTTGTCCATTTTAGTTTATCAGTAGACAGAAGAACAAGATAAAAATGAAAACAAGCAATGCTAGAAGGCAATGTCTAGGTTTCCAAAGCAAATACTGATAGCAAATACAACAATTCAGAAGCTGAGCTTAATCTACAAGCTCATAAGACATTATAATAACGATAAATAGATTGATTCTGAAAGAGGGAAAAGAACCTAAAAGTCCTTCAGATTTAGTATTCTCCTCTTCTCGAAACAGGAAGAAATCGCCACTGATGCAAGGAAACTAAATACTCTTACCCTTTGCTCTGGCTTCTCTAGCTCATGTTCTATCCGTA
>JAOVYX010004711.1:0-10023 GCA_035668315.1 Drosera spatulata
CAGTGTAACAACTCAGTAGGATTAACAAACTCGGAGTTTAACCTCACCTCTCATGAATTCATTCCTATTTTGCATGTACATCTTTAACATGACATCATTTATAGGATTAATCTATATTAACCCTAACCTTTTGTTCATTATCGTGCCAAACCTTGTAAACATAGCACTTGACTTTATTACATCCATATATCGTATAGGGTTAACGGAGAAAAATCTACCCAAACCCTAACATTAGGACTATCAATGTTAGGTTATCATGAACTACGATAAACTACAAATGCTATCATATCATCATATAATAACACAAAAATGCAAACATAACACAACACAACATCACACAGCGCACAGGGCAAAACTACCCATCATGCGTTAATATATAACTAGTATATTAACATGTATCGTCATCCAGATCAGAAATTTAAACGTTACCTTTTTATTGTAATTTCCTCACACGCACTCTCAACTTGTACTTTACGACTCAACGGATGGAATCTCCAAATCCTATATCATAACATGATTCACATATTAGTACATTTGTTTGTTCGTATTACGGTGTTAAACATGTTTATTCATACTTCGTGCAAAACCAGTAGTACTAATTGTGAGTGTTTGGAGTTGTTTTAGGATCAAAACGATCATTCTCGGTCCAAAAAGTTCTGAGATGACATCCCAACCTCTAAGTCGGATATCTCGACCTCTGAAACGGGTGTCTCGGTGTCTAGAATGAACATTCCCTTCTTTGAAGTGAGCTTCTCGGCCTTTGGAACGAGTACCCTAGATTCTGTCCGTCTTGACCTTTCGTCGTATTTAAATCTATAACTTATTATATACAGCTTTAAAAATTATTCCATAAAATTTTAAAAAAACTAGACTTTATGATCTTTCCAATGACATAAAGTTTTTATCATAACACCTTACCAATAATTGCAGTTAATTAGTTCAAATTTATATTTTCTGTTAGTTCAGGTAGTTTGACTTTACTTCATTAATTAGCTCGTAACTCTCTACATACAACTTTAAATAATTATTGATAAACTGCTCTATAAATTAGATTTTGATACCTTTTCACTGATATAAGGCTTGTCTTTTAAAAGTTTCAAGAAAAGAAAGAAATAGATCAGTCAATTCCGATTCTTTGGTTCTCTATTGCGTGTCCTCGGGATAGAAGTTATGTAGAAAGGTATGGCCATGCTTTTCAGTATTTTTATTGAAGTTCTCCAAGATAGTAGTAAAAGCAAGACGTGTACGCAGATCGACTCGTCAAGTTCCCTTCCTATATAATTTTATATAAAGCAATAAATTCTTCTCTGTAACCAATTTTTACAGATTAACATATCCCTACGTTTTGATTTATAACTTAAGATTCTTATCTCCGAATCATGATTTATTAACTTTTATAGAAACTAAACATATGAGGATTCAATATATATTAATATCATGATTTATTAAAGAGTGTATATTTTTCCATAAAATCTCTAACTGAGAGGATTGCCTTTTCTCAATGGTGGTAAAAATGCCCCGAAACTTCAATAATTTTTTCAAATTTTCTAGCCTGAATTGAAACGTGCATAACTTCCTCGTTTCTTAACTAAATTGGGTGATTATTGATTCATTGGAAACATCAGAAAGTCCACTATAACTTTATTTCAAGACTCATTTGCTGAATCAGGCTCTAACTAGAGTCAAAACGCGTTCTAATGTCAAATATCAAAGCTGTCCAGAAGCTGGTATGGTTGTTTTGCTAATTTTTTATGTTTTACCTAATCAATTCAATCCCAAATGATTTAAAACTTCATAAACATAACATTTATTTAGTTCTTGTCATGTTTGTTCAGTTTTAGGCTTGTTTGGTACATAAAATCATAGGTTTTTGGGTCTCACGAGCATAACTTGTCTTTTACCTCATGAACGCATTTCAACCATCCGTGGACTGTATTTCTTACTGTTTCTTTTGTTATTAACTACAAATGGAATGTATGAGACTAAGCTATGAGAGTCACAGCACTTACCCTCTTGTTTAAACGATTCTAAACCGGGTTTGACTTGGTATGACTATCTCGGTTCCACTCCTTTGAACGGAATGTACTTGTGCCGCTTCCTTCCTTCTTCCTCTCGTGTTTTCTTGCTATCCAAGCTGATTTTTTCCTTCTTGTCAAGCTGCTCCACAGCCTCGGTTGTTGGTTTGTAAAGAGATATGACAAGGAAAGGAAGGAAAGCATGAGAAGGAGAGGATTTGCATGAAAGTGAGATTTAGCTAGTGGAGATCTTTGGTGGAGTTGGTGTGGTGCGTGGTGGCTAGATCAGGGAAGAAGGAGTGGAGATGATAGGAGAAGTGGTGAGGAGAAAAGGAGAAAAAAGAGTTTAGTGGGTTGTTTAAAAAAAAAAAACATCCCCGTTCCGTTTAATCGCAAGACCAGTTAATCCCACATCTTTCATAGTCTTCGCTCAAATTTTACCACCACGTTCGAAAAATCATGTTATTAATTAACATATAATTTTCCAAATTTTTTCGCGATAAAAAATTATCCCAACTTCGTCACAAGTTTTAATATTATGAACGTAACGTTACGTTTCAAAACTTTGAAATGAGATTCGTTTCTTACTTTTAATTTATTATAAAAGAGAAAAGGCACATTTTTGTTACGTTGATTAATTTTTGAACTATTATTTGATCATAATTTTTATATTTATTTGATCGTAATTTTCTGGGGTTTTACAAGAAAGGTTGGTATTTTATATCTGGGAAAATCGGTGACGGTTTTCAGAAAACGTTGACGTTTTACCAAAAAGGTCAACGGTTCCAACAAATTGTCATCGGTTTTCTTAGATATGAAATATCAACCTTTCTGTCTTGATTGTACATAAAAAAACACCAAAAACGTTGACGTTGTTTGAAAAACGTCATCGATTTCTACCAACAGCTCTTTTTTTAAAAAGAGGTTACCATTGATCGGGCCGAACTGATAAAAGTTCGACCCGTCCGATCAACCGGAAGCCCGGATCATGGGCCAGGCCGGACTGGGATCCACCGGGGGCAAAGCCCATGAGGCCCGTCCGAGCAACAATACCGGGCTACGAAGTCCGGATCGAAATCCGACCCGATCCGATATTTTGACAACCCTATTCATAATAGATTAAACCGCTTAAGCAACTTAGAAAAAATCAAAAGATATTGATATTTTCGAGACGAAGTTTGATTATGTCAAAATATCACGTTCGCAAACAACAACAAAAAATAAAAAGAATCTTGATTCCATGAGTTGTCTTGACAAAATCAAAATCTAGATTGGGAATATAAATTCCCAAAATCAATCATAACTGTGTAAATAGTTGTGCAAAACGATCATGAACTTATGATTTGGGTGTGCGAGAAAGATGATCACAAAAAGCGAAAAAACAGACACAGGGAGAATTATCTGCCTAGTTGCCTTCTTAGGATAGCATACAAAGTTAGAAAATGTCATCATCATTCAATACATGGCTCCAAAATATTTCCTGGAAAACTAACATCAAATTGTCAAAATCGTCACCCGTTCTTGATACGTTGACGCAATTGCATGTTGCCCACTCCCACTTTTTAAGGGAAGTAATTTTTTCATCTATTCGTCGAAGAAATGTCATTCGCGACCATCGCCAACGATACAGTTTTGTATTTGTTATTGAGCATCGATCTATTTCTTATTGTATATTGAAGAATGCTAACGATATTATCTCACAGGGGTATAATCTTTCTCTACCGTTTGCTAGTTGTTCACATAGTCATACAAGGTTTTTAGTTTATCGTTTAATCTTCATGGTTGACCTAGATCTCCCGGTGCAATCCCATAACATATATTGTGAGACTGTATTTAACATTCAAATATTAATTACTATCTCAACACAATAAAACATCTACTTAAAAAGTTGTATCATTTTCATCTTTACGAAAAAAAGTTTGAGAGAAATGGAAACCCGAATGTGACGTGATAGTATTTTAAGTCCATTTGTGACATAATGGGGCACTATAATCAATTCCGAAAGCACAAACTTACACTTATTTTTGCCCCAAAAAAATCTCAAGAGAGAAAGGAAATGAAAAGCTAGGACAGAAGAAGATTCCATAGAACAAGAAAAGCATTAAACTTTGATTCCCAACCTCCAAGTTTCAACCCAACACTCTTCAAATTAAACATCACAAATCATGACAAAATTATTTACAGTCCTTTCAAATCCTCATTGATTCCCCATCATAATATTTCTCTCGTCTCTTCTCCAATGAGGTCACTTGCAAGATCAGCCATCAACCTGGTAATGTATATGAAATCTTAATTCTCGTCTCCCTTCATATATTATATGTCCATCTATCTATATGTATATATACATGTATTTTATACAGTATAAGAACATTAGGGGTATATGGGCGTTGAAACAATGAAACCTTTGGAACTTTCACATGGTGCTGCACTGCTGCTAACAAAACCAAAGAGACGAAATGATATCTGATGTGGGTTTTTGATTTCAGTTGAAAAGGGATAGGAGAAAATCCCATAAAAATCCAATCTTTCCAACTTCTACAATCAGTGAAGGGGAAGATTTGTCAGTCAAAAGGGAGAGAGAGGAGGTGAAGGAGCAACAACCCGCTTTCTCTTCTTCTTCTTCTGCCCCTTTTGAAGATCTGAGGGCTGAGAAAATCTGGGTTTCTGAGGAGGGTATTTTCGGCAAGGTAAATTTGATGAGATTTAGTCCATTTGGTTGGTGAAAGTTGGTTACTTTGTTTGATATCTTTGCTCGTATGTTCAGATTTGTGTATTAGGTCATATTGCACATAGGATTTGCAAGAATCAGATTCATAGAAATGGATTGACTTTTGTACGGAATCTAAAAGAATTGGATCATAGAATCAGGATTTTGACTATGTAGTCTATTGTTTGTTGTTTTCAGATGGGGAATATATCTGGGCATGGGTGCTCAAAGTCCATGGATGATCCACAGATAACTTCACCAAGAATCAGGCTGAGAGATGGGAGGCACTTGGCTTACAGGGAAACTGGAGTGCCCAAGAGTGATGCCATGTACAAAATCATCATTTCCCATGGTTTTGGGAGCAACAAGGACATGAGTTTCCTTGTCCCACAAGTAAGAATCCCAAAACTTTGATTTCTCTTGTTCTTGGTTTTTTTTTTTAATCACCCCTTTTGGATCTTTGGATTTCTTGCTGAGATTGAATCTGGGTTAGTGAAATTGGATATCAATGTCATTGGTCAACTTTTGAAATGAGATGAGATAATAAGATGAGGAGATAAATGGCATGAACAGAAAGGAGATAAAATGAGGTCATGGCAAAATGGGATAAGGGGAGTGATGGTTGTTAGAATCGGGCGAAGGGGCGATTTGGTGCAGTCGATTTCCACGTCAATATGTTACCTATTTTGTGATCGTCAACATTATCCTGCACAACTTTAGTATGTGTCTTGATGTGAGATGGCCCTTTAGCGGAATCACGATTGGTAATTAGGAGCAAAAGGAAACTGTGAGAATCTTGAACGTGATGTTCTGAAGGCTGAAGAGCTGATATATCTGGGGTTTGAATCTTGAAGTAATGTCAATTTCAGGGAATTTAATGGTTTCATGGGATGAAAGATCTCAAGGTCCATGAAAAGGATCGGATAAAAGCGACTGCTCGTGCTTAGGAATAAAAGGATTCTGGTAAGAGAGGAGGAAAGAAGTTGGAGGGGATTCACTTCCAAGTGACTAGCCTAGATTCTGAACTTGTGTTCCCTTTCTGTGCTTCTCTGCCATAGATAGATTCTGTACCTTAATAACCAATAATTTCTGGTTAGTTGGAATTAGCTTTTGGTTCGTAAGCCGGAATCCTGACATCTCTTTCGGGAAAAGCACCACACCTCCAAGTAACCATCCTTTGGGCCTTTGCAATAGTTTTGATTATAAAGGTTGGTCTTCAGTGGACAGGTTTCTGATGCTTGGATTTGTGTTTTTGTTCGATTTTGATGACCATATAGTGTACTCAGTGAAGTTCACCTTGAGTTAGTTTTATTTTCCAGGGACTCATTGAAGATCTGAAAGTATATATGCTGCTATATGATCGAGCAGGCTATGGGGAAAGTGACGCAAACCCAAAGAGATCATTGAAAAGCGAATCACAGGACATTGAAGAACTAGCTGATCAGTTAGAGCTAGGCCCTAAGTTTTATCTCATTGGGGTATCCATGGGATCATACCCAACATGGAGCTGCCTTCATCATATTCCCAACAGGCAAAGTAGCTTTTCCTCTTATTTCCCATTTCTCCCGCGCTTTTTGCTTAAGCTTTCAAGAGTCCATCATTGCCTCATTTTGTGGTTCAGGCTTCAAGGCGTTGCTCTCGTGGCTGCAGTGGTTAACTATCGTTGGCCTTCTATTCCAGAGAGCCTTACCAAGGACGACTTTCGGAAAAACCTTGTCAAGCTTGGTATGTGGTTCTTGAAACGTATGCCTGGATTGCTGTATTGGTGGATGACACAGACGTTGTTCCCATCCTCTAATATAATGGAGAAGAACCCTATATTCTTCAATGACAGAGACCAGGAAGTCCTGAAGAGAACACCAGGCTTCGAGCTGCTTAGCGAGGTATCATTTTTTTTATTTTTCTCCTTTTTGGGGAATAGCAAGGTATCACTTCTTATTGATTGTAACAACTCTAAGTTTTCTTCTTATTCCATAGCTTTGAACTTAAGACATGCATGACTTATACTGTTTTATCAATAATGTGGGACTCCAAAAGCCGCTGGCAACCACGCTATATGGCTTATCGTGCAAAACTCATTCTTGTGGTAAGTTTGCATTGTAAAATAGTGAAAACGGGCTAGACCAGTATTGTGCCCATCAGGATTGAATCTTTTATTACAAAGTGGTAGTTGATTATTTGAACTAGCTGAGGTTCATTCCTGTTGCTTATTCTAACAATGCCACATGTCCTTTTTTCCTGCCAGAACAAGTTACAAAACAGAAGTATCTTCGACAATCTTCGTCGTGACTTCCTGGTAGGTATGGGAAAGTGGGAATTCGACCCCTTGAAGATGAGCAATCCATATCCAAAAAGCGAGAGCTCAGTTCACCTATGGACAGGATTGGAGGACAGGGTCGTGCCAGTTGAACTACAAAGGTTCCTGTCCAGTAGCCTTCCCTGGATCAAGTATCACGAAGTTCCACATGGCGGGCACTTGATCGTGTACGACAGCGATGTATGTTCAGCGATTCTGAGGGCACTTTTGCTCGACGAAGAGCCTGCTCCATACATGCCGAACTTGTCAGCGCCAGTATCTTGATTTTTTGTTCATTCTTTCGATCTTCTGGGTTGATTCTTGTAGCCATTATCGGAGGTTGTCAGGTTGATGTTTGTGTTCTGTACATAAACTGAATTGTAAAAAGAAGTGGGCATTGATATTTGATAATGCTGTTTTTATGTGGAAGCATGGGCATTTCTTGGATCTTGGTTACAATTGTACGAGGCATTTCCATGGATCTTGGTTAGCATATTCTCCCCCTTTAAACACTTCTCTCCATCATTCGTCTCTTGTTTCTTCCAAAAGTTGGAGGATAATCTAATCCAGTTAAGGTGAAATTTGTTATCATCAACACTACTAGTATTCAATAATTGCAAACGGAAAAAAGGGGCGCATCAGCAGCCCCCTCACGACTCTTTTTGGGACAGCAGCCAGCGGATTGTTGCTGTTGTCCCTTTAAGACGATTTGCAAATGATCAGACCATTCGTCAAATTGAACTATTCCATCGGTCTCAAAATGATTGATATTTTTTACATCAGTACTGCTATTTAACTTTTATTTTGAAAGTCTTCATTATTCAATCTAAAAATACAACAAAATTATCGACGTATTTGAAGAAAACAATACGTGAAATAGTTGAGAAATGATCCTTTGCAGTTGGATTACCAACTGCATGAGATCTGAGGTAAGGTTATTTTTGTTATGTTATTTTTATATTTTTTTAAGATTGATATTTTTTTAATAGGATTTTAATTTTTTGTTTTAGATTTTTTGAATGTAAAATAAATAAAGCATCCAACAACAACAACAGCACATTAACAACAGTAGAGAACCCCGCTCCTGATAAATGATACCTGAATTTTCATGATAACTATTACTCCATCTATCCTATAACAAAGGCAATTGATTAACTGCTAGTATTTGTCGATGCTTTGACCCTCATTGCGAGATTATCAAACATTATTTTATATAAATTTATCGTGAAACATTAATCATAAAATAGGATATATTTTTAAATGTCGAAGACTATGGAACGATTGAACACTATTTGATTTCAAAACAAAACTTATGAAAATACATAATGAAAGATGTTAAAAATCAAAATGTTATACTTTTTATACAACATAGAAAATACGAAGTAGTATACAAAATACATCTAACATTCCTCATTTTTTGTTTGAAAAAAAGTACTCTCTTCGTCCCACGAAAAACACATATGTATTTTATATTATTTTATACGTATAAATAAGTATTTTGTTTCTATAGCAGATCACGTCTGATCGTTCCGTAATATGTATTAAGTTGAAATACGTAATTTATGTCATCATTGACATTCTTTTAAAAATATATAAAAAAATTATATTTGAATCATAATTATACACCTATTAAATTTTACGTGGCATGCAAAATCAATCTATCATTTTTTTCGTGGCGTGAACGGAGCAAAATTTTGCACAACAAATTTTCCCATCTTTTGCAATGGACGGCCCAAAACTTTCCTTTTTATGCTCTACAGCCGGCGGCGAAGCCTTTTTTATCCTTTTCCCAGTCTATCGTAGTCAACCGCACGCCGGCTCCTTTCCCAATCATCCAACTGTCAACTTTACCTTTCTCGCTTCTCCGTCGCCGGCGCCGCCTCTGGCCGCCGCCAAATCCGGCCCACTACTCCGGCGATGATGGAGTCCTCTCATCGGCCTCGTTGCTCTTCGACCTAATCGGTTTCTGTGAGATCGAGTCAGGGACGAATTGGTACGTATCCGCGAAAGCCTAATTTTCGTTGTCGTTGTCGAGCATTGGTAATTGGAATTTTTGATGTGATTTTGGTCGTTGTATTCGATTAGGTTTTGAAATTGAGTGGCGGAGAATTTGGATTGTGTTGATTGTTGTGTTTTTGGGGATTATTGTGTGAGTTGGATGATGAGTAGCATGGATGGTTTGGGGTTGGAAATTTGGAACCGGAGATCACTTTGTTTAGATTAAAGTGTGATTTTGCTGTGTTGGTGATGGGGATCGAGAGCGGAGAATGGGATAGGGACGATATTGCTTGGGTAAGAAATGTGTGATCTGTAGTACAGTCTCAGCGTTTTCTTAGAGGTTTGTGGTTGTGTGAGAGGAGAGCGTCGTTTTAGGGTATGGGTATAAGGTATAGAAGAAACTAGATGGGATCGCGGGAGTTTCATCATTATCCTTTTCGCTTGAGATTTTTTTAGTAAATCATCACATGACGTTGCTCATATGGTTCCCTAGTCCCTACTCTCTGTCTTCACAGAATCATCATTGCTATATGTTGACATTTCTTTTTCAGTTGTTTCTCCAAGCTTATAGCCTTGTATGCCTTTTTAAAAATTGGAATGCTGCAGGCTTCAAGTACACCTCTGCAACCTTGCAGTTCCTTGATTCCTTATCGTGCTTTTTTTCCCACTGATTTATGCAGTATTGGATGTTTATGCTCCAAGATTAATGATGCTAAATGAGTAGTTAAGAGTTCAGAGTTGATGGAAGAAGCTGTTTTGATTTGTTGCAGGAAAATATTGCAAGAGGTGCTTGAATCACCCAAGAGAGCGCGCAAATATACTCTTATGTGCAAGGAAGAGGTAGTATACTTATCTGGATAAGAGGGAGATAACTGTCGTCTTAAACTTGAAAATGATGAGAAATCAGTTCCCTCAAGATGAGGTTCACTGGGTTGAAGAGCACTAGGTGCAATATGTTGAACAGGAATGATCGAGGAACTCGAGAATTAAAGGTTTGCGCTTAAGCG
>JAOVYX010004712.1:0-10022 GCA_035668315.1 Drosera spatulata
CCGTCGCTAAATATCTTGCTTTGGAAAAAAGATATTAACGACGGAAAAAGTCAATCTGTCGCTATTTAATTGTTTAGCGACGGATCCGTCGCTAAAATTTGGTTTAGTGACCACATTAATAGCGACGGACACATTCCGTCGCTAATCTGTCGCTAAACAATTTTAGCGACGAAATTTTTCCTTTTTGCGACGGAAATTTTCCGTCGCAAAAGAACCCTTTTTTTGTAGTGTAATGTTCGTGTTTGGTGTGTTCTCTTGCTTTGAATCAATTTATTTATTTTTAGAATATATGAGCTCATCGGTATGTTAGAGAATATATGTGGCTGTAGCTTCCTTGGCTATAGTTACTTTACCCTCTTATTCGCCTTGTCTTAAATCAAGTTGCATGTTATTTAAAATTCTCGAAAAAGAGTATTTTATTTTGTATTATTCATAACAATTTGGAAAAAAAATATATAGGATCATTTTAGTGTTAATTCCCGAGATATATCACCAACTAATTTTAATTCCCATGAGATACCCCTCCCCCCACCCCCACCCCCGACTTCTTCGCCTATCGCCCATCTCTGTCGCCCTTCATCCATCTCCGTCGCCCGCCGTCCATCTCTGTCGCCCGTCGCATCCCATCTGCTCCACTATAATGCCTTCGACTTTCCATAGCCTGTTAATACATAATAATATAAATGACGACACTGTCGCTGAGTCCCAACATCCCAATTAGGCAAAAATCGCTTAACTGGTTCAGGTATAGAAACAAATAAAATCCACTTAGACATAAATCAATAATGTTATCTAATACATCGAAAACTCCTTGTTTATTAGATATTTTGCTTAGTTTATAATTATGATACAGGAATACATATTACCATCTCCTGAAAACACAGAGAAGAGAAAAACACAGAAAAATAATAACCGTGAGCCATATGAGCTCAATAACGTGTCGGTCCCCTTATCAAGGATTACGCGAGAAAAGAAGATAAGAAAAAAAAAAGGAAAATGACCACTTAGATCCTTTATTCTAGCACTCTGAAACTACCATACCAATCCGACATTCATAATTATCATCTCAAAAACACAATGAAGACATATAATAGATCTTCCCAGTGTTATAATTGTGCCCTTGGCGAGACTTATTCAATTTCAACTTATCAAGCTTTATTAAGCTTTAGCAAAAGGGACATCCGTGAAAGAGGATCAGTCAAATTAAAGCCTAGGGTCTCCTACAGTGAGTTTTTCTCATACCAAAACGACCTCACAACGCCGATGAAACAATGTCACCACCAAGTCACTGTATAACACAAACGATAGACACAACACTCTTTGTGTTTTATACCACGGAGTTATCTCATAAATTATAAATTTACACTCCTTTCACTCACTCTTCCTCTTTGTACCAGTAGTCAAGACATAACACAAACACACACATCATCTTATCATGGCACATAGCAGTTGTCATTAATATTTTATGTCAGATTTAGTGATCACGTCCAAAGATTCCAATGCATATTATTATACTCATGGTATAATAGTACGCATCATCACACACAATAAATCTAAACGTTACCTTCTTAACATCGTCTTCCACAAACACGCGTTCAACTTTTTCTTTATGTGTCAACAAGCAGCGTCTACAGCTCTTATAACATATTAAGATTCACATAATAATATATTTTCTTATGAACGTTTGTTCGTGTTACGGACTTAAACATATTTGTTTGTAATTCGTGAAAAATCGTCATATTAATATTATGAGATGATGTTGACCATTGTACAAGCCTTTGATACTTATTTTGATTGTCCATGATGATGATTATATATATTGAATATCATTAGAGGTACTTGTGAATATTTGGAATTGTTTTGGGGTCAAAACAATCATTACCGATCTAGAAGATTCTGAGACGCATCCCAACCTCTAGGATGGGCATCCCGACCTTTAGAACAGGTGTCTTGGAATGGGTGCTCCGGCCCCTGAAACGAGCGTCCCAACCTCTGGAACCAGCTTCCGCCTCTGGAACGGGTGTCCAAGATTCTATCCAACATGACCTTTGGATGTATTTAAATCTATAATTTCTTATATATAACTCCAAAAATTATTCAATACAATTCTACATAAATCAGACTTCATAATCTTATTAGTGAATGAAAGTCTTCATCAAAAACCCTTACCAATAATAGTAATTAATTAGTTTAAGTTTATACTTTCTACTAGTTGGGATAGTTTGACCTTTCTTCATTAATTAACTCATAACTCTCTACATACAACTCCAAATAAATCTTTGTTAACTGTTCTGAAAACTAAACTTTTATACATTTCCAATGATATAAGGCTTGTCTTTTATAGCCTTTTATATAATTTCATATCAAGCCACAAAATCATCCCTATAACAAGCTTTTTACAGCTTGACATATTCACATTTTTTGATTTATATCTTACAATTCACAACTCTGGATCATGATTGATTAACTTTATTAGAAATTAGACATGTGAGAATTTAACATATATTAATATTAGAATTTATCAAAGAGTGTATAATTTTCACAAAATTTTTAATCAAGATGATCATTTTTTTTTAATAACACTGAAGAATTATCGTTGTACTCATCTTACCACCTAGATTCTCCTCTTCTCCTCAAACTTCTCCTTCTTCTTTTCCCTTTCTTAACTCTAATGTTTCATGGTAAGGAGTGTTTGTTTTGTGTTTGTAAGAAATTTTCAAAGAGAAGAAAGCTTGTATTTATAGAAAATTAAATCAATTAAAATAGTTTAGATGTATAATTAGTTGGTAATTAGTGGTGTTTAGTGGGTAATTAGTGGATATTTAGTGCATAATTAGTGATTAATTAATTTAATTTAGGTGGAGTAGAAATAGACATAAAAGAAAATAAGTGCCAAAATTAGGTTTAAGTCATTTCCGTATAAATACGATATTCTCGACTTAAGAACGTATTTTCCCATATTTGCGTATTAGGGTTGGATTTCATTCATATTTTGCATTCTTTCCTTATTATATAGTCAAACAAGCCTTTTAACCCCGCAAAATCAATTATAACATACGATAATTTACTATCCATGTTAATTATAGAGAAATTAAATTTTACAAAAATTTTCGCGTCCTTACATCAACCCTCAGTGCCATCTCTCCTCCCGCCTCCGCCTCGTCTCCCACCCTTGTCTCCCACCCAACCCGCCACCCTTCTTCACCTCCTTTGCCTTCTTCGACTAGATCTCATTCACGGTCGGATTGGATCGAGGATGGTGACAACTTGAATGGGTGCAGGCGACGATGTCGAGGTGTCATCGAATGTGCACGACAACATCGTGTTAGGTATGATTCTATGCCAAAAGAAGGATAATTAAGAAGGGAATGATTCTGTGTGGAGAGGTTCAAGGGATCGATGGTGAGTTACTCACCTTTGATGATCGTAATCGATGTATCGGAGGAGGAATGAAGGTTTGTGGTGAAGAGAAGGAGGATGACACGGTAGTGATTGTGGTCGCTGCTGTCGTCGGTGATCAAATTTTTTTGGATTTTTGGGTTTAATATGTTGGGTAAATGGAGAAGAGCGGAGAAATTTTGGCCGGATTTCGACGGACGTAGTAGTTGCTCCGACCGGATTTCGACGGACGTATTAGCTCCGGTTGGAGGTACTAGTTGTTCCGACCGAACGTATTAGTTGCTGCAGTTGGATTCCGACGAACGTAATAGTTGCTCCGGTCAGATTCCGACGGATGTATTAGTTGCTTCGGTCAAATTCTGACGGACGTACTACTGATTCCAACCGGATTCTAAGACGTATTACTTCTTTTGAAATAGACGCACTACTTTGGTTTATAAACGTACTACTTTTTGTTTGGGTGGGGTGGGGTTGAGGTGGATCTCCGCACTTGTATGTCAGATCTTGATTCTCGGTAATTTTTGTTCCTGTTCCATGTTGATCATAGCTCTTGTTATGCAATATGCAGCACATCAAAGTTCGACCTAGAGCATGGTACATGGAATAGAACCAAAGCAATACATGTCATCCTAAGTATGTGGAACTTTAACATAGCTAAATAACAAGCTACGTTCCACAAGAGGAAGCAGCAAACATGAATCACCATCCAGCAACCAAAGAACCAATTACATCTCTTAACAATATCGCAAGTTAGTTGTGGCACAAAAGAAAACGAGCCAAAAACAGGAAAACAACATGTAAAAATAGAGAGACAAACACAAGAACTAATCATCAAGATCTTGATACATATAATCCGTAACCTTGATACATGACAAAATGACATGGATCCAAAAACATATGCAATCAAAACAAAACCATGTTTGCAACAAAATGACCATGCCACATGAGATGAACAAGCACCTCACACACCATAATCGTTAACAATGAAGTAAAGCAGGACAACACTTAGGCCAAAACAAAGGTCATTGGAACAGCACAGAAGAAAAAAAAAAGACAATAAAATGAGCTAGAGATCATCACATCAATCAATCAATGTTTAAATAATAATATATATAAATCCACAAACCACACGTGTTCTATGAAATGACATGAAGTTTCATAATTTTCCAAAAAAAAAAAGAAAAGCTATGGGCATATCAGTCATTTGATGATTGTGATATAAATATGATGTTGCCTACTACATTCATCATTAAATATGATAATTGATGCATACATGCCATTGAATGTATTAAAACCGAATCCCACTCCCATACTTATAACCTTTATGAATCCTTTTTCAGCTGCTTTCTCTGTCATTTTACTTTCCTTTTCCATTGATCATCCTCATCCAGTTGTAAAGCCAAAAAAATGTGATTACACTTCTCATTTATTTTTCTCCACCATGTATTCTCGATCTCTTTGCCTTCATCACTCAAGTATTCAACCTAAGACCTTCCTGGTAGAATCAAAATTATTAAACCATACACACAATCCTCGAGCTTGTATGATGGAGCGATCAGATAGTTTTGGTTAAATCTCGATCACCATTCACCAGAGTGATCGGATCTAAAAAAAGGAGCGCTTTGAAGTCAAAGATATGAATCCAGATCTCTGCCATCTCCCTCTCCGATCTATTTCGATTTCAAAAAAAAAAATTCCAGATTAATGAGAATTCAATCTTTTTTTTTTGTTTTTAAAGTTCTGGTGCTTGGCTTCCATTATTGTCCTTTGGGTCATATAACAGATGGGTTTGTTTGGGATTATGTAGAGTGGTGATGTTTATGTGATTCTAATGGATAAAGCTTTTTATGTCATCTTTTCCATCAACAACTAAGTTGTATGATCATCTATTGGCTACCAATCGTACATGTGATGGGTCTCGTTTTGGTATAGGTAGTCGGTATAGTCTTGTGTAACTGCCGAGGAATAAACTTCACGATTAGCCGGCATACATACTTTTTAAAGGAGGGGCATGTTTTGTCGTCTAATTGATTTGTCCCGACAATTTTGTATCATTTTTGTATCATCCTCTTCGGATAATGAATTCACCATACCAAAAAAAAAAAAAAAAAAAAAAGTTTTTTTACAAATATTGGTTCAATACTTGAGGTACATTGGGTTGCTCTAGTGTCGTTCTAACTGGGATACTGGGATACATGATGTGGTAACCACACTTATGAGAGTGGTTGAACTGTTTCATAATACAATGTTCAGTAAAGTTAGATTAGATCATGACCTTTGTTTGACGGTGTAAAAGATTAATGGTGCAGAAGTTTTAAGGGGTCGTTCTCGTTTATTTTTCGATAGGGTATATATGTAATAATAGTGCGTATTTTAGTCCATTTCAATCTCAATATCCCACATCACGTATTAAACATGCAAAACAACCATCCCTGATCTCGATCCTAATGTCAAGACTTGTTATTACAACCCGATCCCCCATGGTATATTTAGTACCCTTTTAGTACATAAATCCCGTGATCAAGAATAATTCATCATATCACTACACTAAGCATACACATATATAATGAAGTACGTCCATGGTATTTTGGGATCATAATTAGCATTAATTAACGTTCGCATATGCCCATGCATGCACCCATGCATATATTATCGAAACCCTACTTCCGTATCGCCTTAAAGCATCAACCGAGCAAACAAGCATATCATCGTCCTCGTGGCGATATCCTCCTCATCATAACCATCATAACATATCATATTTATGAAATATTAAGCACGAGTTGGATCGAGAGGGGTTAGATTATTTTTGAAGCGTGTTTAATTCTAATTTTACTTAGCGTTAAAGAAACCCTATAACCTTTGTCACCCAAGATCACCACCCCGCTGTCCGACCTTTGCACTGTTCTGTCCCCGTCGTCGTCACTGTCGGTGGTCGGAAAAGTGGCCGGAATGTTCTTGGGGTATATGGTTGCTTCTTAGTCATCTCTGGGTGTTCTTGGGGGTCGTTGGAGGCTCAAGAAGGGATGACAGTGTTGGTTCACGGTGGTTGGAGACTGATATTTATCTCACTTTCATAATATTGATCTTTCGTTAATTAATTCGTATCGATTTAATTATCCCAAAAATATTAATATTGTATTTTATTTAATAATATAAATTTTCTGAGATTAAATTGGGTACTCCCAACGTGCAATATTCTGAACGTTATAACGTTATATTATAACATAACGTTAACGTTATCTTTTTGTTACTTTTATTCGTACGTTATTCGTTATCTATTCATTAATTTTATTTCTTCGATATAACGTCACTCTTTACATTATAATGTTATAACGTTGCTTGTTCGTTCATTATATTTATTTGTGCGATTATAGCGTCTTTCATTCGTACATTATATTTATTTGCACGTTAACAATATATGCACTTTACGTATATTAAACTAACAAAAATACCTGCGCACTTTACGAATATTTAAATAACGATTTTATGTACGTATTTTTTATATATTTAAATAGCAAAAATTTTGGATTATTACAGATTTTCTTGTCGACTCCTGATGCAGATCACAGTCTTCTTTTTCTTCCTCTTTGTCTTCCCAGTGTCTTTTCTCTGCGGCTCAGAAACCCTTCTGGATGTTAAGGTACTAGGTAGTATAATGAGATAGTGCAGAAATTAGGGGCCTTATCCTTTCTCATCTAATATGGCATTGTATTTGTTTTTCTAGATGATCATACCTACAGATGTGATCTGTTAGTTGAAAAGATAAAAAAATGTGCTCCTTAATGTTCTCGGCGACACTCCCTGTGTTTATTCTTTCCAAGTTTCTTTTATATTCTGACGTCTTGGTTATATAATTTTTCTTTGGGTCATATAACGGATGGGTTTGTTTGGGATTATGTAGAGGGATTATGTTTTGCTGGGACTAGAAGAAATTGATGCAGGGCAATTGTATCTTACAAGGGATAATTTTGGTACTCCTCTTTCTCTGTTGTGTTGAATATTGATGAGTTATATTTGGGAATGATTGGGCTACGATCTGATATGATCTTTTCTCTACTTCGACAACAAATCAATTGGACAAAGAGGACAATAGATATCAAGTATAAACCGATGTGACAAAAGATTGTTCGAAGGTATCAAGGCAAGGTTCTCAAAAGAGGACGATGTGATGGAAAGAAACTTTGTTTCGGCTTGACAGATTTATTTGCGTTAGTAATGTATACAAGGTATTCGAAACCTTATAATATGTGGTTATGTTGTATCTATAATCTTGATTATGCTAACTGTTAACTACAATATTTTGGGAGTTCACTCGAAACAGTCGCATATACTTATGTCGTGCTTTGTAAAAGTCGGTTAATTGATACCGCATTGATAGAAATCATCATAACAATTTTTTTAAAACAAATCTCTGCTCATGAAGCTATCGATATAGCATATTTGACCAAAATAAACAAACATTCGCGCGCAACGCACGGATATGCAAGCTAGTTATTATATAATCCACAAAATTTCATCAACTTTGAAGTCATTCGCAAACCCAAGGATAAAAAAAATGAACATTTAGAAGCAAAATTCACTCGATGATTTTTCATTCAATGCATAGCTATGGACAAATCTCATGTCTTTTACGCACGACATGATCTTGCTTGCATTCGTCAAGCAAATCCATATACTACTGACATTTGATTATATCGCTTCAATGGATGCTTAGACACTATAATTTAAAAGAAAGAAACCGATACAATCATGTAACAAACATTATACTCAAACGAACAAAGAAATTGATAATAACCGACTTCATGCAATGGTTTCACAATTAGTTGTAGTGTCCAAAAGGTGAATCATCAGTTACTTTTCTGCGAGCAATTTCCCGTCTGCGTATTTCCATAATCTCCAATGCAGAAGCAAGTACAAAATCCACTTTAGCTATAGAATTATAAGAAAAAGGAAAATCAAATGTCTTGCAAAAACCAACCTGGATTGGTTTAGTGGTTTTCGACTCAACCTTCTTCTTGAAGGTCTTGGGTTCGAATCCCACGAGCCTCAAAATCCATGTTGGCCACACCCGTTGACTTCGGTCAAAGCTTTACCCGAACAAACTGGCCCGGACACCCTCGTCACAAAAAAAAAAAAAAAATGTCTCGCAAAACATAGACAAAAAAACACTAAGACTGGGACGCAGTGAAACCTACTCGGCATTATCATGTCCTTTAGGGTAAGACTAAAAATTTTGAATGAAGGAGGACGAGAAACGGGATGAAGCTGATTAGCTATAATAAAAATAAAACAACAATCAACCACTAATAAGGTGATCAGATCCAAACAACTCACACATAAAAAGGCAAATTAGTGATAAACATAAACATAGATAAATTTCTTTTGGAGTATTTGTAGTCATTTTCAAGCAGAGATAAAATGGGAATCCCGAAGACCAAGGCAGATGCAAACAAGTGCATTAGAGGAATTTCATACCAACAAATGTAGTTATTCTTATGTACAAATTTATGTATATGTAGATATGCTCTTTACTAAGTGAATTAAACAACAAAATCAAGACCTAGATAAAACATTTGTCCTCATACAAATGCACAAAAGTTGACCATCTCGCTGGCCTTTTCTCAACTAAAATTTTATTCATACTAAAAATTCTAAAACTGTTTTTCTGTTTTTGGAATAAAGCTTTAAAGGGCATCTAGCTAGCTAGCGAACCTCTATATTTGAGTACACCAACCACAAATCACATATCACAGGGTGCACAAAATCCAGAATTAAATAGCAAGAAACGTCATATTTTGAAATAAAATATAAACCCAAAATTACTCTTCAAAATTCCATCGAAAATGACTACCAGTGAAACGCCCATAAAAAAAGAGCAATTGATGATTGAAAACCTCATTCTTTCAAATCCAACACCAAACCCTAACCGCTTTAAATCAAAACAAATTTCTTCAAAACAAAAAAACAAATCGAATTTACAAAACTAATGCGAGTGTGAGCGAAAGAGAAACGAAAAAACGTAATCATCGATTTTATCTATGAAAGGAAAACGAGAAAACCTATCCGCGGATCACCAGGCCATGACGCGGACTACTTGTGGAGATGTTGCGGTGTCCAAGGGCACGCCGATGACTTTTTTGTATGTGATCAAACCATCAATCGCAGGATCATCCCACTCGCGATGTCTCTTTATAAATACATCGATTCATAGCTCAAGTACTGATTTCCCATCGCTTGTGTCAGGAATATTTGTGTTAAGTATTTTGAGTTTCATTTCAGGGAAAATCCGCTTGAATTATTCCACTTTTGTAGATCGACATCTTTAACTTTATAAATATGCACATGAACCCCTAAACTGCTTTTACCCTTAACTCCGTTAATCAAGGAAATAAAAAGTCCCATTTGCCCTAAAATATATGCTACTGCATCACCCCGAAGCTGTCGTCACTCTTCCGCTTTCCCCACCCGTATCCGCAACTATATCCACCCTTCTCGTCGGAGAAACATCATCGTCGCCACCTAGCTACATTGTAATCGTTGAGGCCCTTCGCGAGACATTTTGGCGTCGACATCCTCGAGCTGCTGTTGCTATTTGTGCGCCTCAATACTGGCACATTTATAAA
>JAOVYX010004713.1:0-10020 GCA_035668315.1 Drosera spatulata
AGTGTCATGGCAGTCAAAGTTACAAAAATGTATTGCTTTGTCTACTACAGAGGCAGAGTATATTGCAGTCACTGAAGCTAGTAAAGAAGTGCTATGGATGAAGAACTTTTTGTTAGAGTTGGGATTACAACAGGACATGTATAGACTCTTTTGTGATAATTAGAGTGCTATTCATCTTGCCAGGAATCCAACCTTTCATTCGAGATCGAACCACATTGATGTGAGATATCACTAGATACGTGATGCATTCGATCGGAAACGATTTCAACTTGAGAAGATCCATACCGACGACAGCGGGTCAGATATGATGACAAAGACCTTACCCATGGAAAAGTTTGACTTCTGCAGACAACAAGCGGGTATGACGATGGTCCCCACTGATTAGGAGGGGGAGAATTATTAGTGTGCTTCCCTCTCGTGGGGCCCACACCACTTTTATATGCAAAGCAGGATGAAAGAAGAGAAGCACTATCGGGGGAATTCGAGAAAAAGCAAAGATGGCGCACTAACACAATTCGCATTCTTCTCTGCGCCGTCGATCAACGCGTCATGCAGTACGAAACAAATCAAAGCGGCGAAGAATAAAAGGTAGTGAAACGCTTCTCTCAATTCCTATAAGTAGGAGCAAAGGACAGCAACAGAAGACCAAGAAAAAATATCCAGTTTGGAGTATTGAGGGGTATCCTCTACGGGTATAATTTTATCCGTTAGAGAAGAAAAATTAGTTAGAGTTATCCTGATGATTGTAATCCCTTAACACAGTTTAAGGACAATATTTGTAATCCCTCTTTAGTGGATATTTTGATTTCGCAACGGTCCCGTGGTTTTTACGTTTTTCACGTAAAAATTTTGATGTCGACTTTATTTATTTTTAAACTATTTATTTATTCCATTTTAATTGTATGACGAGAAAAAAGTCTCACACCGACTTTTCCCGACCAATGCAGAAACACTCCAGAGAATTTCATGAACCTTTAATGTTATCAACAGTGTCAGTGTACCCACTCAGTTTTATAGCATATATCATTGACATAAAATATAAATAAAGGATACAAATATATCGAGAATCAGGCAGCCACCTGCATCGACCAGCCATGGAAGATTTGGACTGATTGTTGACCACCTCAAACTGTTCACAAGTATGCTGCAAGAGGAACAAAATGATAATAATAATAATAATAAAATGTTAGCTTGATATGATATGCAAAAAAAAGGGGATTGTGCGAACCCACTCACTAAGTTACAGGTTAAGTTTCTTATGGCTCAGACAGGTATGTCAATTGACACCAGACTGAAGGATTTGATCCTATTTAACGCATTATTTTACAGCAGATTCTTATTCGTGCTGTGCACCACAAACATATAACTGAGGCAATTTCTTAGAAATTGCACATACTATTTCCTAGCGGACTTGACCTCACACTTGTGTAAAATGTTGCACAACATTAAATTGTTCCAGGAAACTATAATGCAACTCTGAGGAATCCACAAGATTGTTGCTTTTCCACATTTATGCCCAAGAAGGCTCTAACTATTGCTTCTATGGTGAGATGATTACTAAGATAGCCTGACACAAGTCGCTTAGATCATCCATACCTGGCAACATATGAGGCGTTTCCCACCAAAGCAAATAAGAACATCCACGGATTGAGACCCTGATCGCATCAAAATAGAAGTAATGAAAACATAAGATTAGCTTTACTGAACACTATACTTATGAACATCATTTGGACACCGAATGACTGAAACATAAGAGTTGTACCTCAACATTGCCCCTCTATCTGTAAAATCATGGAAAAGCTGTGTAAGTTTATGAAATCCAGCTTCGATTCCAGTCTACGAATGAGAGGAACATAATCAACTATAGAAAGCATAACTGCCAGGAAGAGATTTTATTGTTCCGTCCTAGGCGTTCTTTTCTGTTTATTCTCTCCTACGCATGCATTAATCGTCACTCATACACAAACTTAGTGTGCAGGAAAAGATGTGATTTCCACCCTAAAAGGTATACTTCATTTTTTTGTGTCCTTCCAGCAGAAAATTCGAGCATTTGATGCAATACGCAGCTTAGAGCAACAAACTTACATTTAAGAAAATTTGAGGAAGCCTACCGCCCAGGTAAATTACTGCCATGCCCCAGCCGAAAATAGTTCCTAGTGCATCATTTTTGCCAATCCAAGAATTCACCAGAGGTATATGATTCTCCTGTAATTCGAAATGTGGCAAAGTTGACAGATGGATACAGAATCCAAAGCCAGGCCAACCCATGAGGAAAATGCAAATCAATTTGAAGATGCAAATCCAGATCTCTTTGTTTCTGATGTGTGTATTGATAAGGTCAGCAGCCAATTAGTCGATGCTGCGGCATCCACTCAAAGAAAAATGTTAAAGGCAGATCTAGCACTGATTAAGAAACGGATACACCATCAACAAATCAAGCCTTTATCCCATCAAGTGGGATCGGCTACATGAATACGACGGTATCATTCTAATTTGTCATATACATCATCTTCTGTAAGATTATGATAGACCATATCATACTTCAAGGTTTCTCTTATAGTTTTTTTAGGCCTCCCTCGTCCTCTCTTGACATGTGCTAACTCGCAACCTTCACATCTCCTAACAGGAGCTGTGACTGGTCTGCGTTTCACATGACTATACCATCTTAGTCGTGACTCCCTCTTCTTATCTTCTACCGGAGTCACACCCACTTTCTGTCTGATAACTTCATTTCGTATCCTATCTATTCTTGTATATCCACACATCCACCTTAATATTTTCATCTCGTTTACACTCATCTTCTGTACGTGCTGTCACTTAATTGCCCAACATTCTGACCCATATAGCATCACTGGTCGAATAGCTGTCTTGTAAAACTTTCCTTTTAACTATCAGTTAAAAGACCACGCCCTGGTTTCCTTGTAAAACTGATTAAGAAACGGATACTATCAGTTTTTTTACCTGCAGAAGCTTTCTTTTCAGCTGCATTGGCGTTTCAAAGACCACGCCCTGGTTTCTGTTTGCAATCCTAGATGTGTTGAAACATCCAGCGAAAAATGTGAGCGCCGCTATCTGGATCAGGAAAAAGACAATCCTTGACTCTGAAACATATCATTCTAGCTTTTGATGGCATCACATAGAACACAAACTCACCACACACATCATGGTCTTTGTCTTTGAATGAGGTACAGTTGGAGGAGGAGAGGAACTGGGAAGCAAGGGTTCTTAAGCAAGATTCACATTGTCTGTAGAACCAGCTCTTTTTGGTGCTAAAAATAAGCCCAGTGGTGGTGTGTGACTAGTCGGTAGAGATCTTGAGGAGCTGAAACATTGCAAGATAAAAACAACAGATGAAAACCAAATTTACACACAAAAAAAAAAAAAAAAAAAAGGTTAATACACTTCAGTCTACCATACACTGTTTGATAGCAACGTCCAGTAATAATATTCGTCAAGAGAGTTCAGTTCTATAATCTATCATTCAGCAAGATCCAATGGCTAACTTATTCTCCTTCTGACACTATTTAAAATAAGAAAGTAAAAGAGCAACTCATACAATGATTAACTACCACAAACAGAGCACGCCGTGAGCTTCGCTACTATTAGTCCGAACTCTGGAACAGTTCAGCATAACTGAAGCTCAAATATCAATTTTAGTGGAAACTGAGTTTTTATTAATGAGAGAAAATTCCTTCTAAACAGCACCCATGTTGAGGTAATCAATTTTGTAGTTACAGATTATGCTAAGATAATACAATTTGAGCAGAAGAATACATTACATGTAATAAGTTTCTGGCCCGGCAGAACAACTGCGTGGTACAAAGGGAATGGGAGAGCTTGGTATAGTCCCATCATCGGACATATATCCTCGTGTGTCATTACCATTCATTTATTTCTCATCAACGTGGCTATCGTGACTAGTTCTTCCTACTGATTGATCCTGAGAAGATTCAGTACCCTGAAAAAAACAAGTATGCATGACTAGTAAGATATATCTAATGATAGAACTTCCATGACAAACTTAAGCTGTTGTAAAGTGAATTCTTTGATATAATAGCACAAATCATTCTTTCAAATACATACCAAAACATAAAAACCGACAAAATTAAGCATTAGTCATAAAAATGATACTACCTCCGTCCCATAATACTTGCAACACTTACGTATTTTGCATTATTTTATATGCATAAATATAAATCTCGTTTTTATATCAAATCACGTCTTATCGTTCCGTAACATGTATTAGATTGAAATACATAACTTATACAACCATTGATATTTCACGATAAATTTACAAAAAAAAACTACGTTTAATCGTCGTTACACGGGTGTCAAACTTTACATCGACATACATGTCAGGTCAAAGTGTTGCAATAATTTTGGGACGGAGAGAGTAGAATATAGATTGAAAAAAAGCGGCGAAGAACAGATACCTACCTTGTCCAACAGTTTACTTGACTTGAGTCAATGGTAGATGTGTTCATAGTATATGCATTGCAGCACGAGAGCAAGAGTGGTTGCTGTATACAACTGAAGAGCCACAAACACAACAAGTAGAACGCATGTACCTGGTAAGCACACTGGAGTAATTAAAGAAACAAGTCGAAAACCTTAGTAACAGGACTTACCAGAGCTGTGTAATAGTGTGTCGGTATCTGCAAAAGAAATATAGTGGAAACAATCAATACCTTAACGGGAATCTTCCTTCAACATTGACTACTAGGAACTTCCTAGTAATGTGGATTTAAGTCTAAGAAATCCTATGAAGAAACTGATAGAAACACGGGATAATAGCACAGAATCCCCCAAAAGCAGCGTGTTCATTTGTTAAAACACAGCTTCCTCTTATGACCAAATGAAATTAAACTGAACTCTTTTCTCCCCAAAAGCGTGGGTTCTTCACTTACAGTTGCAGGTTCAAGCATGCACCCAACCAGATTGAATGGATCACTGCACCAAAAGAACAAAAAGAGTTGAACTCACAGAATTTCATACAAGCGTGGAACAAAGAATGGAGAGTTTCTTGATGAGGATCAATAAAGCATTGAGACCTAACATAGCCTTGAAACACAACTGCCCAAAGAGCGTTATCATACAGATTGCGACCAAATAGACAGGAACGTTCTTTCCGACAGAGCCTCTAGCTATTAAGGATTCAACAAAATGGTTTACAAACATGCTGCGGGCTCAGGACACAATATGTGAGTTCTTCCATATTCAAAGTAACATATGCAGGTTGGGAATAATATCATATCTCTCCATGTAGTCGATTATAAACAACGAATTGTTATTTCAATTATTAAATGTTGCGACCACTATAAACTGTAGCAAGTTCAGTAACCTAGACAATCACTACTATCCCTATCATCACCCCAACGCAGGCTTATAACACTTTGTCTATCATAAGAATACCCTTGAAGTCAATCGGATCGAGATATAAATCGGAACAAACAAACCATAAGCTCTCACCAATAACTAAACTTGAAGCAAAACATTCAGAAGTATCTTGATCTTTAAGTCACTTTCTTATGAGCATCTATCTTATGTAACCAAAAAATTGTTAACAAGTCAAAGTTAATTTGATTGTCCCGACTATTAAAGTTAATTTGATTGTCATATAACCCTTAAGACAACAAACTCTACCAGAACCAAATTGACATCAAATGACATTTCCCTAAAACACGCTTCAATAGATAGCACGAAAAACCCATGCTATTGAGCTCTGATATCAAGGAATGTATCCACCCTTATATATACGTTCTAAATCTTCTACCATCAGTTCATACTTATAACGAAATTACAAGAACGTAAAACCCAAATGACAGAAGTCAGAGACAAACCCGATGGCCCACATAAAAAGAAACGTGAAGGAGAGTCCCGACGTTGACTTGGTTCGATAATTCGTGACGATCTGAGGGATCTCAGCGACACCCCACGCGACGAGGCTAACCATTCCCAAGGCGAACGCCGTGGCGTCCTTGGTCCCACACAGGCAGTAGCCCATGTACTCCTGAACCCACCACACACACCTCCTCATGTCTCCTCCGCCGCACGCCGCCGACATTGTCCTAGGAGGGCCCCACTTGGGAACAAATGTGGGGCCTGTTTGAGATTTTGTTTGATAATGATTGATTGATGGAGCAGTTGATGAGGAATATGTGATCATGGGAATATCGAAATTGCTAATCTCCGGAACTCATCCGGGTTTTTTTTTAATTTATCATTTTTTATATAATATTTAGAATTATTTATAATTTTTAATATATATATCAAATATTAAAAATAAATATATATTTGAAATCTACACATCAATATTTACAAAATAAGATTAATATTGAATATAAAAAATATATTTCAAAAAAAATATTTTCTTCATCCCATAATAATTATAACATATATATATATGTGATAATTATCAATAATTTTTAATCGTATCTTCGAAATTGTATTACATACATTCGATGTAAATATTTCGACTTATTTTACTCATTTGTCATTGAGGTCTCCTCCAATTGAAGTGTAAGAACGTCATGAAATAGCTATTGTCTATGTCGAAAATCACTTTGTTCAACTATTTCTATATCCCCATTATCCTATACCTCCATTGAGGGCCAATAGTTATACAGTTCGTCTTGGACTGTGGAATGAAGTGATGGATATCAATCCATGTAGTAGACAATATTTTGAAGAAACGATTGAATAAGATAAAGTTTGTATATGTTTAAGTATTATTAATATGTATTTATTTATAATATAATGAATTTTTTTATTTCCAATATTGATCTTATTTTGTAGATATTGATGTGTAGAGTTCAAATATATATATTTTTTTAAGATTTGATATATATATATTAAAAATAATTTTAAATATTATAAAAAAATAAATTGAAAAATTGAAAAGAAAAATGGATGGGCTCAGTGGAGGGGTGAATTCAGGGGGAGGCGATTAGCACTGCTCTGGGAATATATAGGGAAGGCTGACAGGTGTACAGCGCGATTTCGGGTTAATGACATGAAGAGGTTAAATGGTAACGTTAATTTTTGGTAATGAATTTTTGATTAGGGGATTTGATTGTGATTAGTGTTTCTTTTGGGCTTCCCTTCTTCACTGATGGAACTTTAAAGGGGGAAGAATAAGAAGCTGAAGAGGCCCAAAGGAGGATGTGATATGAATGAGAAATGAATATATTTCCTATGTCTTGTTATGTAAAAAGGCATGTGTATGAGGTTTGATACGATCGAGGATTGCGACGATGGAATGTGTTGACTATTACATTGAACATGTATCGCTGAAAGTGAACTCGTCTTAACTATTTGGTTAATTAATTTGCACGTTCGGCATAGCGACATATCTGTTTGTTATCTTTCTTATTGATGATAAGGTATATGTATTGCATCTCAAATATGGATAGCATGGGAAAGAATTTTGATTTGAGAGGAAACAAGTGATCTTATGCCAATTATAAGAAAGAAAATGTCCGGCCATGAGTGAAGTTGATTATATGAACAGCTAATTCCCCTCATTGGGTGATTTATCAGTTGATTTATGAAGCATTGACGCTGTGCATTTATGTAAATATAAATAGGTTGAACGGGAAAGGAATATGTAGAAGGCGTATAAACACTTACTGCCTGCTGTAAATTACTACTAGTTTTCAATTGTTCTTCGGTTTGCACACGTAGGTTTTGTTATTTGTTAAACCAAGGACGGTATGCTTGATTAAGACAGATGATTAATAATGTGACGGAAAAATAACGACAGATAGAGGTTTATTCACGATATGGGTTCGACAGAACTCAAGTTAAAGTTAAGTAGCAGGTCTTGTGTTAAACTCCATGTTAAAGCTTAAGTTAAACTGCATGCTAAATGTAGTCTTAACAATGATAACGTCTCTAAATATAAAATCACAGTTGGTAAAGAAAATGTGTTAGTTACGTTATGTGTTTCATGTACTCAATAGGATCTACAAATAGCGTGAGTTCAATTTCAAGTTCCCCGTTTCGACCAGAATCTTGCACCCTGAAAAAACTTAAATTTCAGCAACACAGAATTACGGAGATACAGATACCCTTTATGAACAACTGGGGGTCGAACTTCGTGATGTTCCAAATTATTTTCTTGCTTGGAATCTTAAGCTAATGCATTTTGATCTCAGTTGGTGTTTGTACCTATTACTAGTATATACATGTTATTAAATTTCGAAGAACATTTAAGTCCTCTTCTTCGATTCTTGTGGCTGTCCTCCAGCAGGACTTGTTTTACCTCTAAGGATCACGCCAACCTTGGGGTACTTCTCCATGAACTTCAACTCCCAATCTTGAAGAACTTCAAGCTCAGCTTCATCCAATCCTTCTAAGTTTCCGTTTAGGTCCTGAGGCTTAAACGATAGGCGAGCCAATGCCCGGCTTGCGTCCTTGCCGGAAAACATAGAATAAGGACCACCCGGACCGTAAAACATCCTGCACCATGCCAGCAATGAAAAACGCACTGTTGAAATCAGCCATGTCATCAGAAGGTGAAGAAGAACAAAGTAGGTAATTCCTCAAGAGTGAGAAAAAAGGGGACCATGAAGGAAGGCTAGTTGATACTTGACAGTATAACTTGAGAGCACAGAATCAAGAGTCAGCAAATTCTCCAGCAAAGATTAGCTAATCTTCAACGAACTAATTGAAGTTCAAACAATACGTAAACCATATGTATACCGCTATGTTTCGAACAAAAAGTAAAAAAAAAAAAGAAAAAGAGTGAAATCAGACTAATATTTAAACCAGGATTCCTCTCAAGGTTTATATACTGCCGATTCAGCAGAATCTGATTCTGCGAGAAAATGGCTTCCAGGATGATTACACTATTCAGCAGAACCATAAGATTGCTAATTAGACATTTGGTGATATGTTTCAGGAATGCACTTAACTCTCTCAAGAGTTTTCATGGGAGACAAGAAGCATTTTTGGCAGATAACAACGCTTCCATGACCTATCCTGTCGGAACATAGAACCATGTGAACATGTTGCTACTTAACAATCAGATCACGGCCTAAGCTTAAGGTCAAGGCGGTTCCCCTCAATATAAGACCACCCCTACATCAATTAATTTCCTAAAATAATGAACAATCATTCACCTCTTTGACATATGAAGCACACATGTTGCATAATCCAATTCTTAAACCTCTCAATCAACCTGACATCATGTCTATCAAAACACTTCCTGGTACAATCATAGTGATCGGAGCAAGAGTTCAGATACTACTCTTCTAAGCTCTGAACAACTACGTCTGTCACAAAAATATAAGACCACTCATTATATACTAACTTCCTGCAACATATGCCTCAATTCCCAACCACAATCAGGAATAGGCAATCATAGTCCTATGAACCACCCTGTAAAATATCACACTATCTAATTCTATCATTGACCAACACAACCTCCTACATTATCCCAATGAACACGAGTCCAACTTAATAAGACAGTACTCTAAATCAGCACAGCCCAAGGTTAGCAAACCAAAAAGCACACCCTATCGTAACATCGGAGAGCACTTTAGATCAATCACACCTGAGAGATAAAGCCAACAAGAAACAAGTTGACAACGATAGCAAAATTCCACAATTAAACAAGTACCCGGAACCCCCGATAGGTCAAGAGGAGTTGGCTCAGTGTTAACTCGCTACCATCCTAACCATGAGATCAAGGTATCGACATCTGAGGGTAGGAAGCAACCCCAAAATCTTTTCTTCAAAACAAACACACTCAAAGGAGATAGTTCTCTAATGCGCTCAAAAGTGTCGAACCCCTGACTACATTATCGAGGAGAAGGGTTCGCTCAACACTGGGCAAACCCTTCATCACCAAGATCGAAACACAACACCACGAAATGCAAACACTCACCTGCCACTCGTTACATCATACACATTCCCTTTGATCCCCATCAACAGCGGCTTCCTCTCATCCGACCCATCGTACTCCCTCAACTCCGCCGCCGTCATCTCCCCCAACACAACCACCGCCGCCTCTCTCCC
>JAOVYX010004714.1:0-37902 GCA_035668315.1 Drosera spatulata
TTGGTCAAGAAGATGTGTTTGCAATTGCGACTATTTGTGAAGGAATGATGCATATTGGTTGTTTTCTATGTCCCAGGGACCAAGTGTGGAGTAGAAGCAGAGAACGAGTTCACATCAGACATTACTGCATATCTTGAGCCCAAATGTCACGCTGCAGATTCTGAACCTGTCTATAGGTACTATTTTTGGTCTATTACAAGAGTTTTATAGTATGATGCTTGATTGCTCACAGAGATGTAGACCAAACAAAGGTGAATGTAAGACTAACTAGGGCACCATCCAAATATTGGATGTAAAGAGTCATCAATTATGGCTTTTGTGCAACTTTTACAAAACTACCACTGATGGGTTTATGGCTATATGTTCCAGGGCTCTTGCATTGCATCCTTTCCAGCGCACCAAGCTTCATGAAATATGTGCCAAGTTTTTTGATTGGACTCCTGAGAAAACAGGTGCTTGTCCACTATTCATTCAAGTAGTTGCAAAGGCATATATTGCTTAAGCAGTCGCGATAAATGACAACACAGATTTCTTGATAGCCATTTTCTCGTTCGTGGTGCTTTATGGAAAAGAAAGTTGCAGTACTGATTGTGTTTTATGTTGTTTTCTTGTTCACAGCATTATCCTAGATGAGTACATACTTCCAAAGATTGCTGAAAGAGATTTGAGGAGGTTCACAAAATTGCGGTCAGTGTCTTCAGAATTAGGGGCTCTACTTCCACTGGACAAGGTTAAGATTTTTGACAGGATTTCTTCCTTCGGCAGCTTCTGTGGCCAGAAAGATCACACAAAATCAAAATATTTATGATATAAATGTATTCCTGTTGCATTTTTCTTTTTGCTATTGTAAGATCTATATGGCGAACTGGGAGTTCAAATACTTAATCTAAGCTTAAATCGTTCCTCTGACCTGGACTCAAAGCTAATAGTAAATCAACTTGCATTTTTCTCTTTTCATTTCAGATGCCGATCAAGTGTCCTGTGTCCGAAATCATCAAGCCTAGAAGACTTCAGGGAAGGGACTGCTACGAGGTTTTATGGGAAGGCATTGATGGTCTCAAAACCTCTATAGTGCCTGCTGATCTTGTACAGAGGTAACAGCTCATCCGAACTCGCAGAGTCGATGAATTTAGAACTATGATTAATGAATTATCGATTGTGCAATGTTATTCAATAGCATCAAATGGAACAACAGTTTTTTGTTTTCTTTTCTTTTTTCTTTTTTTCTTTCTGGTTTTGCGTTTATATATATACACAGCTGAGTAGTATGACTTGTGTTGTGCAGTGCTTCCCCCGAGAGGATCACAGAGTACGACCAAAGAGTAGAAGAGAAGAAGCAGAAACCGCGGAAATCAAAGCCAAAGCAATTGAATGACAAGCAACCATTTATCATGCCCGAGATTGATCACAAACTCAAAACCTTGTTGCTCGACATTGAATCTGATCATCAAGTCAGATACAACACAGCCTTTGGTACACTTGTTGCGGAATGTACAACCGCTGTTACACAAACCGTGAATCTTGTGCAGGAAGAAGTAGAAACCCATGTTGCTTACACAAGTGACAAGTTTTTTATCATCGAAGAAAACATGGATGTTATCCCAGTGAAGTGCTTCGACTTGGACGCCTCAAATTTCCTCGAAAATGAGGTGATTGATCTGTTGAGCCCTTCTCCACAAAACAACAAACATGGTGTCGCACATTGTCAAGGTGTTCGTGAGGGGAATGAGGTTGTCGACTTGTGTGATTCGCCGGAGCATTTGAAAAAGGCAAGGGACCTCAGGATGTTTCTTGACAACATTAGAAAAGAGATTCCGTGACTGAGAACGCTAACTGTATTTTGTGAGCACCAAGGCAAAGCTTTTGCCTTGATGATGTGTTTGTATTGTATATAACATGTATTATGTTGCGACGCAAAGCTCATCTACTGGCTGTCTACTGGCTTGTTTGACAGCAATGTGATTGGACATAGTGTAGCCGGTTTGAGCGTTCCACTGATAGTCTAACATCTAGTGATCAGAGTCATATCATGATTCATGATAGGTGTAACACCTTTTAGTCTATGTGGACTCGTTGTTTTGATACATGTTCATATGTTCTAGGAATTGGATGCAAATCCATGTTCATGTTGTGTATTATACTGTTTTACGGATTGTTTATTTTGAGTTATGTGTTGGTTAAGGGAAATTACTAGTATTGTCGCCTTATTCGATACATGTGATGATTTCGTTGTCGTTAAGAAGTTTATGAAATCAACAGTCGAGTGAACCATGAGAAATCGGTAAAGTAATCATTCTGCCAAGTGTTTTTTTTACCTTGGGTGGCGCTTGATTGACCAATGAATTTGACAAAAATTCCCTCATTAACTATCTAACCAACAACAACAAAATGTTTTAAGATACTATTCCATTACACCAGAGATGTTAGATATGGCCTCAAATGATCTAAGCAGAACAAGATATATATAGTCTATACGGTACCATATAAGTAAGCGAATGGTTGTTTCTTTCAATTATGCTCGGCAGATTACTTAGTAGGAATCCATATCTTTATACAAACATAACAAATCCTTATTTTTTTGATCCTACATTATGGCATTGGCAAGCTTCCATTCGATACAAATCCTGATTTAATTGGCTAACGTAAGAGCATGAGCATGTTTCTTTTCATATCCGAAACTCAAACATCTTATCTACATGATTCCATAAATGTACACAAAAGTGATCTCTAAAAGAATTTTTCGTTTTTTATCATTACATGCTTCTATCCTTAAAACCCAGTCTTTCACATAAACAACAAACTCTCCATATAGTCACATCGATATAAACCAAAAATCTCCAAATGTAAATCCCATACATGGCATACACCATCCTTTTTTTTTTTTTTTATAACATATCTCCATGGTAAATCATAACATTCAGAATCTTCCCCAACCTATACCAAATTTTTTCTAAAAAATAAAAATAAAAATCCAAATAGGGTTTGAACAATTTATTTTCCCACGCTGCAAAGCAAAAGCCATGTTTTCTCCCTGTGAGTATCCCTTTATTCTCTTCTGATGCTCGACTCGATGTTGCTGTTCTTCGATGATTTGTTGTTTGTTTCATTGTTGTATTCAATTGATTCGTGTTGTGCGGATGGATTCTGTTGATTTTGAGTTGTGTTGATATGTTGTGTTGTCATATGATTTCGATGGTGTAAAAAATAATTCTCTTAACATTTATTTTTTTTGAAAGTAGATCTCATAAGATATTACTTCGTCTCAATATAAATACAACATTTTCAGTTTTTATATTATTTAACATATATTATTTAACCATACGATAAAATTATGCCATTTGAATACACAAGTTAAATTATTGTTTCACGATTATTTTACGAAAATGATGTTTGATCGTTGCACAAGACAAGTCAAAGTTCACATCCATATGTGCTCACGATATATTGAGATTAAGGTTATTAAAACGGAGGTCGAAGTGTTTATTGAACTGCTATCAAAACCGACCGAACCAATTATTAAATAGTTCAGTTTGGTTTATAAAATGAGCCGCGATTTAAAATCGAACCGAAATGATAAACCGAATAACCGAACCGCTTAAAATTACTTATTGTGATTGTTTTACATAAAATTGTTAAATTTAAATATCAAATAGATTATATTATTTTAAACATGTAAACGTAATTTCTTTAGTATTGTGGATTGTCCTTACATTTTTTTTTTTGTCAGATATGGAAATAAAAAGCTTCAATCATATTTTTTATTTTTTTGTCGAATATTGTTTATTTGCTTAATAAAAAAATCATATATTTATATATTTTTTGTATAATTTATGTCATTTTTTTAACTTGATATATCTAATTTATTTTCGCATACATGTGTAACACCCTTAACGCCCTTAATTGAGAAGAGGGAATAGTTTGTAAGGAAGATAAAATTAACCAAACATAAACTTATAAATCTTTTAAATAAAGATAATTTTTGTTTTATTAAAAAAAACGCTAACTAACTATAAATATAGATTGAAGTAAATCTCAACCTCTATAAATAATAATATCTCGCCACAATTCAACAAGGGTCATAAACTTAGGGTTTTTCTACGGTGAATTTGTGAGTATGTCTTATCGATTTTGTCTTCGAATTCACCTATTCGATTCGATGTTGCTTTTTCTTCCCGATTTGTTTTTCTTTTGATTAATTTGTTTTGATTTTGACGGTGTAGTGCGAGTTGCAGAATCGAGAGTCGATTGAAAGAGGAGTTTGTGAAACGATGTCGGCGATGGATAGAGTGGTGATTGAGTTGGAGCAAGGGTGGGGTTTCATGGAGAAAGGTATTACAAAGCTGAAGAAGATTCTCGAAGGCTTGGATGAGCCTCAGTTTAATCCCGAGGACTACATGATGCTTTACACGTGCGTGTCGTTGTTCGATTTAGGGTTTGGTTTAGGGTTTGGTGATGTGAGCGTGGTTGATTGATTTTTGATAGTGATGTGAATGCAGGACGATTTATAATATGTGTACTCAGAAGCCGCCACACGATTACTCGCAAAATCTGTATGAGAAGTATCAGGAGTCGTTCAACGTATACATATCTTCTACGGTAAGGGTGATATTTTCGCAGGACGATTCATGGTTTGTTTACTCAGTTGATTTAGGGTGATTTACTTGCCATGTGTATTAGGTTTTCAGGCACAAATTGTGCTTACTCCTATCAATAACTGTATGCCCTGGTGATTTACTTGCCATGCGTATTAGGTTTTCAGGCACAAATTGTGCTTACTCCTATCAATAACTGTATGCCCTAGTAGAATTCAGCGTTGGTTTTCCTAGAATTTGGGGTGCTTGCCCTTCAAGATAAACACTAGACTATACAGTCGTGGGAGTCGTAAGGGGATGGCTGGTTTGAATTTAGGGAACCTAACATGGGAAAGTAGTAGAATTTTAAGCACGTATGAAAAATTTGAGTGGGTTGGTCAGCAAAGAACAATGGATCCGTAAATAATAGTTTTTGACGGCATGAATTGGAACTCCCAACATGAAAAGAATGTAACCTGTCTTTGCTAAAATTTCCAACTGTCCCAGCATCCAACTTTCAACTTGTATTCTCCTTTGCTTGCATAACTCCAACATGGATTTCATACTCTTGAGCAACAAAGGCACTAATAGATAATTTATAATATAATTTCTAATATAGCTTTACCAGGTCATCCGTATTTCTATGGTGTGAAACAGTAAATAGGAAATCTGAACTTGATTCTTATTTGATTCATCACTCTGCAGGTGTTGCCTGCTATAAAAGAGAAGCATGATGTGTACATGTTGAATGAGCTCGTTAAGAGGTGGAAAAATCACAAGCTTATGCAGCGTTGGCTTTCTAGATTCTTTCACTATCTAGATCGCTATTTTATTGCAAGGAGGTCGCTTCCACCTCTCAATGAAGTTGCACTTACCTGCTTCCGCACTCTGGTATTTGAATCTCAGATGCTGTTCTGTGTGCTATACCCCTATTGTCTCTGTTATGTAAGTGTAACTGATTTTCCTATTGTGATTTCCGGCGATGCCAGGTCTATACAGAAATAAAAGGTGAAGTTAGGATGGCGGTCATAACTTTGGTATGCAATCAGTGTTGTAGTATTCTTTCTGTACTATTTTATTTCTCTGTTTTCATATTGGAACATGGTAGTGATGGTGTTGTGATGCCAGATTGATCAAGAACGCGAGGGAGAGCACATTGAACGTTCACTGTTAAAGGATGTTCTGGGTATTTTTGTCGAAATGGGAATGGGAAACCTGGACTACTATGAGAGTGACTTTGAGGCTCCCATGTTGCAAGATACAGCTTCTTATTATTCTCGCAAGGCTTCGAGTTGGATTGTTGAAGACTCTTGTCCGGAGTACATGCTGAAAGTAAATCTTCATGACATGATTTAGTTTGGCAAAAAAATTATATTATGAATTTTTTTAGACCCATTGTATTGTCTTACACTTCTTGTAATTCCAGGCTGAAGAGTGTTTAAGAAGGGAGAAGGAAAGAGTTTCAAACTATCTGCATTCCAGCAGCGAGCCAAAATTACTTGAGGTGTGTTGCATCTAGACAACTTCTGTTTTATATCTAGCTTTTCGATGGCATGATGCATGCAATTCCATGCATCCTTATGGGTTATGGTAGTTACATTTTTCTTACCGTGAGAAGCTTGTTAGAAATGGGTTTAAGATCTACTAAATAATATATTTTCTTCTACCAGAAACTCTTCCTCCTCAGTCCATTACTTCTCTAGTTCATTTTGAAGTTTATGCTGTGCTCTTGTCTTGATTTACTCCTTTTTTTTTCTTGTTATGCAGAAAGTTCAACATGAGCTGCTGACTGTTGTTACTAACCAATTGCTAGAGAAAGAGAATTCTGGATGTCAAGCACTGCTTAGAGATGACAAGGTATGGGTTATTTAGCATTGGCATCTTATGACCTGTTTAAGAAGTGAGAGTAAGTTCCTAAAATCATTAACTGGCTCATGCTTTTGCACTAGGTTGATGATCTCTCAAGGATGTTTAGGCTCTTTTCGAAAATACCTAGAGGCTTGGATCCTGTTTCTAGTATATTTAAACAGGTAAGTTTCATGGACTCTCATTGCTTTCTCTCTTAATCTTAACCTTCTTCATTTACTCAAATTTATCCTGTAAACGTGCAGCATATTACTGCTGAAGGTTTAGCCTTGGTTAAAATGGCAGAAGATGCAGCAAGCAGCAAGAAGGTTTGCCCCAACCTTTGTGTCTTTATTGTTTGTTTCCAGCAGTGATTATTTAAGAAATTTGTCTGCTGGTTTATGATTTTATCCTCTCTTTCCAAGTCCGTGTAGCGAGAATCACTGTTTACCGGCTGACTATGCTTGATATATGAATGACAAATGTCAAACTGTTGAGCGCTGTTTTTGGGTATAACTGTATAGGTTAGTCATGAGGGCTCGGAGGCCTTGCTCCATGCTACCGTTATGCATAGGTTTCTGAGGATGCGAGTTGCTATAGTATAGATGTACGTCTATTATAAGTATTAGTCTTGTCACAGGGAGAATTATCCTTTTTCCTGGACAAATAATCAAGGGGTTCCTTTACACATGGGTTGGTATCTAAAATCTGTTCATATTATGGATCGAATGTGATGAGGGAAAACTTGCTCCTGCATCTTACTGTACTGATACTTCTAAGTTCTACATTTCTGCGTAGAGATTTGTTTAGTAATTAGGTGTTATTATTCTTGTTGCAGGTGGAGAAGAAAGACACAGCTGCATCGCAGGATCAGGTATGTCTTGGCCTTACTAGGTTCGTGAAGTACCGTTGTTGCATGATTGTGGGTGCTGATCATGTGATCCATCATCTTTTAGGTCTTTGTTAGGCAAGTGATCGAGTTGCATGACAAGTTCATGGCTTATGTCAATGACTGCTTTGCAAATCACACTCTATTCCACAAGGTTTGTGTTTCATAATCACGGTCTGCTGTAACACTGTATCTTCTTGTATCCCTGCTAACCTCGCCGTACTCTCTTGCCAGGCGCTAAAGGAGGCATTTGAGAACTTCTGTAACAAGGGTGTCTCTGGAAGCTCAAGCGCTGAACTTCTTGCCACTTTCTGTGACAATATCTTGAAGAAGGGTGGTAATGAGAAGTTGAGTGATGAAGCGATTGAAGAAACACTTGAAAAGGTATGCGTCTCATTTCCTGGTCAGGAATACAATGCCCCTATGTTTTTCTCCCCAATATATTTTTTTTTGCTGTTCAATCACCCCTTGATTCTTGATAACTTTTTTTTTCTGAATCTGCTTGGATAGGTTGTAAAGCTACTGGCATACATAAGCGATAAGGATCTCTTCGCTGAGTTCTACAGGTAAGCTAAAGTTTTGTTTTCGATATCTTTCTTTTGTTCTCAACATGAAATTTAAATAGTGTTTCCTCGAGATGAATTATTATCATTTGAAGGATCGGCACTTACCATATTCTGAATGGGTCGCAGGAAAAAACTTGCTCGCAGACTTCTATTTGGACAGAGTGCTAGTGATGATCACGAGAGAAGTATCCTTTCTAAGCTGAAACAGCAGTGTGGTGGTCAATTCACCTCGAAGATGGAGGGCATGGTCGGTGTTCTTTCTTATCTTTGATACTTAGTAAACTAATCATTGTGCTGTTTTTGTCCTTGATACGAATTACGTTCTTGTTTTGTCCTTCTAGGTGACCGATTTGACACTGGCTAAGGATAACCAGTCCAGCTTTGAGGAATATTTGAGTAGTAATCCGCATACTAGTGCTGGACTTGACTTGACGGTTACTGTTTTGACTACTGGTTTCTGGCCAACTTACAAGTCCTCGGATTTGAGACTCCCTGAAGAAATGGTGTGTGTCTGTTATCACTTCTGTCCTAAATTGATGACTACTAGGGTTGTTTCATTACCTTCATTTTTTTTCTTTGCTCTCCTTGTAGGTGAAGTGCGTTGAAGTTTTCAAAGAGTATTATCAAACAAAAACCAAGCACAGGAAACTTACATGGATATACTCGCTGGGAATGTGCAATGTGAATGGCAAGTTTGACGCCAAGACCGTGGAGATGATAGTAACAACCTATCAGGCTGCTGTGCTGCTGCTTTTCAACTCCTCAGATAGATGGAGCTATGCTGATATTGTCCAGCACTCAAACTTGAGCAACGAAGATGTGGTCAGAATTCTTCACTCTTTATCTTGTGCCAAATACAAGATCCTCAACAAAGAACCAGCCACAAAAACGATATCACCGACTGATGTTTTTGAGTTCAATCACAAGTTCACCGACAAGATGAGGAGAATTAAGGTTAGGTTACTGCTTTGGTGTCAAGTCTCTTATCTTGATGTCTTTCTTGTTGGTAGGGATGACGTGTTCTTTTTGGTTGTTGTGTCAAGATTCCACTTCCCCCACTGGATGAGAAGAAGAAGGTGATTGAGGATGTCGACAAGGACAGGCGTTATGCCATTGATGCATCCATCGTCCGCATCATGAAGAGCCGCAAGGTCCTGAACCACCAGCAGTTGATCAGTGAGTGCGTGGAGCAATTGAGCCGCAGTTTCAAGGTAGAATTGCACCCCCTCTTTCTCCCATTCACGTTCCCTCCTCTCTCCGTCTGTGAACTTTTGTGAATGCTGTATTCTTAATCTATTTGTCGATGATTGCAGCCGGACTTCAAGGTAATCAAGAAGAGGATTGAAGATCTCATTACTCGTGATTATCTCGAGAGAGACAAGGAAAACCCGAACGTGTTCAAATACTTGGCTTGACCATCCATGGGAACCATCATTACTTAAGCTGCTCTGGAGAAGGAAAACAACTCTTTACTATGGAGCGCCGACATTCTGTACATGATCTCGCTGTTATAGCGTACATTTTGATTCGATTGATGGAAAGCTTGTTACGGCTGCTTAGTAGTTTGCTCTGACTCTCTGTTGGAGCGAGGTCGCTGTTTAGCTTTCTGACTTCAAGGCTTTCTGAGTTTATACACCGTCTTGCTGTGATTTGTTGACGGTTCATGTTTAGGTCTTTTAGTTTCTTTACGACATCAAGTCATTTTTCGTGATTGATAATTTATTAGTACAAGTACAGTAGTTTTTGTTGGATTATGTCCTTTTTCCGCTTTAATTCATTACATGTTTTCATTAGATAAGTTGATGATTCAGGCTAAGAGTCTAGTAGTCTAAGAGTCGTTCTAGTAGATTGGTTAACTCTTGACTATCTTAGACTTCGGATAGTGTTAAGTTTCTTACTTTGTTCTTCTTTCCTATTTTCATAATCAAGTAACAATTTTATACTATAGTTTGATAAGTATGTCGCATAAATTGTGATACTTTAGATTTTTTTTCTTTTTTCTTTTTTATAAAAGAGAAACTATACCCTGATCTTATTTGATCACTTTGGTGCTGTTTGTTTTGATGATTAAAAGGGTGAAATAGGACTAATAATCTTATTCCATCATTTTATTTCATGTTTGTTTTGACATTTTAAAGTGTGTAAGAAAAGAATAACTTATCCGACTGAATGTTTGCATAAAAAGTAATCCAAATTAATCATGTCTTATGTTTTTTTTTTGGTATGGTTAATCATGTCTTATGTTTGTTTGACACATTTGAACTAAACTAATTGATATCATTCTTTCTTAAAAGATATAATATATATGTATTTTATATTATTTTATATGTATAAATATAAATCTCGTTTTTATATCGCATCATGTGTGATCGTTTCACAACATGTATTAGGTTGAAACACGTAATTTACACAACCATTAATGTTTCACGATAAATTTATAAAAAATTACATTTGATCGTCATTGCATACGTAGTAAACTTTGTATCGACAACGTGCAAAGTCAAAGTGTTGTATCCTTTTTGGAAGGGAGGGAGTACTAGTTACTCTCATAAACAAACACACCCTCTCCGCGCCTTGTATCTCTCCGTTTTATGAAAAATACAACACTTATCTTTTAGGTCGTCTCATAATAGATGCAACGTTTCGTTATATGCAATCTTTTCACACAAAAAATATAAAATCAGTTATAGTCTACCCAATTACACTAAACCTCACTATTAATATAAATTCAACACATCCATAAAATCTCGTGTCAGACTGTTATATTTTTTGGATAAAATTAATACTCCCTTTGTTTCATTATATATATAACACTTATTTATTTGAACCGTCTCAGAATATATATAACATAATTAATAACATTTTCACATAAAAAAATCAAAATAATCATCATTATACTCATTATCTTCTCTTACAACTGTTATAATAAACCCATTATATAAAAAAATATTTTTTTAAATAAATTCAATACATATATAAAGTTTATTGAGTCGATCCGTTGCTACAATTTAAAACGAACTGAGTCATCCCATTCAAAATAAGAACAATAAACCGAAAAAGAAAACAAAAAAATAGTGTGTGAAAATAGAGTGGAACAGCAACCATGGTCTCCCACACCACGCCGCAGAACCAACCACGGCCGCCGCGGCGGAACCCTCCTCCTCATTATCCTATGGAGAGATACCACAACTACGACGACGATGCCGCCGACGAGGACAGGAGAGACATGCTTCCTGTTTATAATCCGATGGAAAGACACGACGATGATGCCGAGGAGGACCGGAGGCGGTCGATTACGGCGATCGTGTTCCCGCTCTCGAACTACACCTTCGTGGCCGATGGCCCCGCCTATTTCAAGAAACCGACGAGGTAGTTAGTTTGATTCTCATCGATTGATCGAGTGATCGGACATGGATCATTGAAATTTTGGCCTGTGTTGATGTGTGATTGTTGTTTGTTTGTGCTGTTTTTTTGGTTAGGTATGTGGAGAAGGGGATGTTGAAGAGGACGGTACTCGTGGTATTGTAACGTTCTATTCATTTTGATTATGTTTGCGCTTTGGAATGTGGAGATGGAATGGTTTTCGTGACACTCTTGGCAGATAAATGTTTTGATTTTGTAAATTTGTAGACTTATGTTACTTAATTTCTGCTGAATTGAAAGTAATTGTTTACGCAATTCGGAGTACTTATTTTCTGCTTGAGTCCGGAGGACGAGTTTGATCAGCGAACCTGACATACAAGAACATCCAAATTCTAATACATGAGAAAACAATTAGCAATATAAACACCTACCCCTGGATCAGCTACAGTGCTGTTGAATCTTGTTCCGTCAGAGCCTGGATATGAACAAAATACATAACTAAGGTCATCAATACAAATACACATACCAACAGATTCTTGAACAAAGACACAAGCATTTGATCCTTCAAAAGAAAGGAGTTAGTCTACAAATCAAGGTACTCAGAAGTCAGCAGACTCAACACCGTATAGGTATAATCAAAGAATCAGATTGAGTTTCATGAAACTAAACGTATAATAGCATCGTAAAATAAAGATTTTGACTACCTTGCGCTAAATGACTAACAAGAGAAAATGAAAATTGATTTACACTCTGATTTCTACATTAGCGTGGCATGTGAGGCAACAACCTCTCCGCATCCTCTCCCCCCTCCCTCCCATCACGATTTATGCACAAAGAAGTTCTCTGATGACACAAAATTCCACCTATCCAACAAAGATGGTTCCTCCACATGATATCCGAATCCGAACATAGTCACGAATTCTTATCTCGTGATCCCATTCATTTGACACTCTTTACGTGCTCCACACAATCACCTACGAAGAGCATTCACTTGAGCCAAACAACATTTCACATCCTCCCAACACACTCTCCTTAACAATTTCCTTAAAAATCCAACTACATCGCGCTCTCCTCTCCTCCCAACACTCCCAAACAACACCGATCAAACATCACTGAAAACACGAAACCAACAACAATAACCACAACTCTGACCTGACCTTCGCCCTGCTTGTTCTCCGGAAACTCCCTCGCAATACTCCCATCTCCCTAGGCCGGCGGCGTCGAATTATGCAGATTACTCCCGTAGAATCTCTCCCTGATTTCCTTATCCGATCTCGCGCCAAAGCCACCATCAATCAATGCCGAAATTGAGATCAATATTTTGGTATTGTTGGGAGCGGGATTGAGTATTTTATTTTCCCACATTCGGGTTAGATTTTGAGGCCTAGATTTTGTTTTAGGTTTTAGGTTCTCGTCTTGTGATTCAGGTGCAGGTTAAATATTCATTATGAGTTGTGTGCATGTATGATTGTAATATCCCAATAAATACCTTGGTAGGATTGTATCTACCAACAGCATACACGGTATATTTATTTTTTCATAAGACGATCACTTTAGAACTCACATGTTAAATGTGTTTGATATAGAATAATATAAGGATAAATAGTTGTCTTGAGAAGTTTCCCATGATACTATATAGATTAAGAAGAAATCTATTACTTATGTAACCTAAGTTTTTTTTGTTGAGATATAACATTTTTTAAATGAGATTTGTGTGGTTAATTTATGTTTTGATTGATTTTGGAGAAAAAAAGGACAAAACCTAAATCTCTTTTGTTGATGTACTTTCACTCGATCTTCCCTTGCAACACTTCTTTCCGAACGAAATGATAATGAACCTCCACATGTTTAGTTCGAGTATGAAACATCGGATTTTCTGTCATGCGGATTGCTAATTGATTATCACAATTGAGCTGAACTGTGTAATCAATAGGTTGATGAAGATCTTCCATCAGCTGTATCAACCATGTGCACTCCTGAGCTGTCACAGCTGTTGTACGATATTCTGCTTCTGTACTTGACAAAGATATTGTTGGTTGCCTCTTACTGCACCAAGAGATAACCCCTGATCCAAGGTTGAACATATAGCTAGTAGTTGACCTTCGAGTATCGTGATCTCTAACGTAATCAGCATCACATAGTCCAGTCAACTGAAAAAGACTTTCCTTGCTATAAAGAATGCCAAAATCAATAGCTCCTTTGACATATCTAAAAATTCGTTGTACTGCTACCAAGTGAGACTTCTTAGGATTCTGCATGAATCTGCTGGCTACATCAACTGCATAGAAAATGTCAGGTCTTGACAAAGTGAAGTAGATCAAGCTCCCCACTATTTGTCTGTATATTAGTGTTTGTTTAAGATCTTTGCCTTCTGTTGAGCACAATTTTACATTCGCCTCCACCGGTGTTGAAACAGGTTTACAGTTAAGCATTCCATACCTTAACAGAAGATCTTTAGAATACTTTTGTTGACACAATAATATGCCTTCCTTGGTTCAATCTACTTCAAGACCCAAAAAGTACTTTAGCTCTCCAAACTCTTTCATCTGAAATCGAATCGACAGGTTTGCCCTGGTCTATTGTATCTCATCTTCATTGTTTCCTGTGATGATAAGATCAATTACATAGACAAGAATTGCTGCTATCTTCTCATCGCGAACCTTCACAAATAGATTTGAGTCTGCTGGTGCAATTGAGTAACCGTTCTGAATAAGAAACTCAACTATCTTCCCATATTATGCTCTAGGTGCTTGCTTCAAGTCATAGAGTGTCTTCTTTAGCTTGCACACATGCGAATGATAAGTTCTGCTCTCGAAATCCTTTGCCTGCTCCATGTAAATCTCACGATCCAGCTCTCCATGTCAGAAAGCATTCATGACATCCAACTACCACAGGTTCCATAACTTGCTGACTGCAAGTGTTAAGAGAACTTGAACAGTTGTGATCTTCGCTATTGGACTAAATGTCTGATCATAATCCATGTCATACTTGTGTGAGAATCCATGAGCAACAAGTCGAACTTTGTACCTTTCGATCGAACCATCAGATTTGATTTTGACCTTGTACACCCACTTGCAAAAAATAGGTTGTGCTGAATTCAGTTTTGGAACTAAATCCCAAGTCTGATTTTGATTCAATGTATTGATCTCTTGCTGCATGGCCTGTTTGCATTCCTTATCTTGAGCTGATTCCTCACATGAACTCGGTTTTTGTGGCTTGTCGTTTTCAATTAGAGCTGCATTGACATATTTTGGATTGGGCTTCCGTTCTCTAATTGGGTAGCGATGTTTTTGTTGAATTTGTGTCTGCTCCTCTTCTTATGCAATTTCTTCTTCTGCATCTTCAAGTTGACTAGGTCGATCCTCTTCTCTAATCTTGTAGACTCCGGTATGCCAAGGATTCCTTATTATACTTGAAGACTTAGGAGATGACTCTCCTTTAGGTTCTTAAGGAACTTCTGATTGAGCATTTACTTCCTTCTCCTTGTCAAGCTTATCTTGCAATATTTCTTCCAACTCTTTTGAGTCTGACAAAGTGACTGACTGTGGACCTCACCAAAATAATGCTTCATCGAACACCACATTCCTTGATGGATAACCTCTGTCTGTGTTGGGATCAACACACTTTTATCCCTTTCACTGATCATCGTATCCCACAAAGATACATCGCACCGCCTTTTTGTCGAACTTGCTCCGAAGGTGATCAGGGAGGAATACATAGCATACATCCGAAAACTCAAAAGTTGCTCACTGTGGGCTTTATCTTCCAGAGTTTCTCGAACGAGGTCATGAACTCAAGCCTCGCTTGTGGTAGTCTGTTGATGACATGAGCCATCGTCTTCATGCACTCCGCCTAAAAATGTGGTGGTACGTTCTTGGCATGCAGCATTCTTCTACAAATTTCAGCTAGATAGCGATTCTTTCTTTCTGCAACGTCACTTTACTGAGGTGTATTTGGACAAATTAATTGCCGACGAATCTTATTTTCACGAAGAAACGTCTTGAACTCGTTTGACGTGTACTCGCCTCCGTTATCAGTACGGAGAGACTGGACCAAGATTCCTAACTCCTTCTCGGCATCTTCTTTGAAGGTCTTGAATATTGACAATGCTTCACACTTTTCCTTTATGAAGTATACCCGGACATACCTCGAATAATCATCGATAAAGATAATAATATACCTCGGACCGTTGACTGATGGTTACTTCACTGGACCGAAAACATCCGAGTGAACAAGCTCCACAGAACCTTTGTTTTGAACTGCAACTCCTTGAACGACAACTGGTGTGCTTTGCCATATTGACAACCAGCACAAACAGTATCTTCACGAATCTCCAATTACGGGAGACCCTTGAGTGTTGATTTTCTAGTCATCTCTCTCAGCTTCTGATAGCTGACATGCCCAAGCCTACAATGCCACAGATCTGCAGTCTCGTTTGTTTCGAGTTTTGTTTACGTAAGCCTTTTGAGATGACATAACATAGACAGACTCCAGCCATTTTTTTTCCATAACAGGCATATTCCTGTCGTGACTACGGTAGACTTTGACTTCGGTAGGTCTGAACACCACATGGTGTCCACTTGTTGTCAGTAGTGAAATTGATAACAAGTTCTTCGTCATACCAGATACGTGAAAGACATTATCTAAAAGTATCTTTTTGTCGCTATATCAAGGAACAATCGTTGTCTTACCAACATGAGCTATTGGTAATTTCGAGTTATTGACGATGATGACTACGCGCTTTTCTTTGTACTTGGACACGTCATGGAGCTTTTCTTTGATTCCCGTCATGTGATTAGAACAACCAGAATCCAAGATCCCATCATGGTTGTAATTATTCACTTTGTCATTGCTGATAGCTGCAAGTGCCAACTCTTCCTCTGGTTCAACAATACAAGAAGTTACGATCTCTTCTTCTTCTATTGCCAGGGATACTTGAAAATCCCATTCTTCTTCAATATTGCCTTTACTTTGACTAGATGAAGCAAAATTACCTCTTTCAGACTTCCTCCAACAATCGTGAGCAAAATGACTCTTCCTTTCGCAGTTATAACATTTATCATTTTGATGTCGTCTTTGACTGTTACTTTGAGCTCCCCCTTGATTACAGCTTCTCTTGGATTGTGAATTCTTTCAGGACTGCTTCTTCTGTCAGCTTCCTTGCTTATGCGATTTTTCTTCTTGTAACGTCGAGCGTCTTGGTTGTATTTCTTCCCAGAACCTCTCTTTTTGCTAAAGAGAGCTTTGTCTTTTTCTTTGACCGATATTCTAGACATATGTTTGTCTAGATCTTCTAGATTTGTCAAAATACTCTCCACCTCCATGAGCGTCGATTGAGTTACCCATCCACAGGTTGTCGTAACAAGATCGTTGAATTCTGGTCTTAACCCATGAATAATGATCCTTCTCGTATGAGGATCACTAATTGGATTCTCTAGATCCAATTTAGTAATCTCTTCACATAAAGCTTTCACTTTAGTAAAATACTAACTTATCGTCAAGTCTCGTTGGAAGACTGACATAAACTTATTCTCCAGCTGTTGAAGTTGGGCGTCGTTTGTTTTAACGAACAAGGTGGCTAAAGTGTTCCACGCTTCCTTAGGCGTCTTAGTGTCTTTAATTCTCTATAAAAATTCATCTTCTACGGAAACGATAAGACCGAATATCGTCTTACTAGCTTTGACCTTCCATTTCTTAAAGTCGTCTTCCGGCTCTTTTGGTGATGTTGTATCAGGCCCGTCAACAATCTCCCAAAGATTTTGACCGAGGAAATAAAACTTCATTTTGATGTTATAGTTGCTGCTATTTAGCTTTTCGACATTACTAATCGAGCTGCTAACTTTTGTCATAGTGACTCTGTAAAATAATTTTGCTCCACAATAAAAAAAAATATTTTTTATCACTCCAGTAATATTTTACAATTCCAAATAGGAACAATAAAAATATTTTCCGGTAATAACTTTATTTTGAACAAGTCGATAAAATTTATTTACCGAGTTTGGCAAAAATAATATTTCACCAACTGTACACCTTCGACGTCGCTCTGATACCACTTGTTGAAAAATTAGATCGTCGAAACCAAAATACATTGAGAAATATAAATTTCAATAAGAGTAGAATATTAAAAACTTGTACATTTTATAAAAACAACCACATTGTAAAAGTATTTAGCATTTTCAAATTACACCACACTTTTACTTGGACACATTATAGATACATAACGCTGTTATGTTTAAGTGCCTAGCACTTATTTTCTCTAGGCTCTAAAGTTGTTTTGCTTGAACTTTGTGTTGTTGTTATGATATTGTTACAAGACAGATTTGCACTTCTTATATAGACATTAGGAAGCTTATGCACATGTGAAAAAACACAAGAAAAATGAGGGAGAGAAGTAGATAAATAGTGGTTGGTGGTGGACGGTGTGAGCGGTGGTGGACAGTGTGGCCGATGATTAGCTTTTAACATTAGCATTACCAATTTACCAGACTTCTCAGACCTCATTCACTGATGTATTTCACCATATACAAGAGCATCAAAATAAGATCCGCACTCCCTTCTGCAACCAAGAAACAATATACCTCAGAGCTAGAATGCACTCCAGGTGGTATTGGTGAAATACGACTATGAGGCAATAGAACTTAGATTTTGGGCTGCTCTATCTCAGGGAGAGCCAAATATTATGAATATACTAATTCAAAGGAAGTCAAATTAGTGTACATAAAAAGCAAGATATGTTACGGGTCGTTGTAACCATATACTAGGTTATGGGCTTCTTTTGTAGTTACTGATGATGTTGAAAATAACTAACAAAGGGAAGCTGAATCATAGAACCTATAAGTGGATAAACAGAACAAAAACTATAAAAAGAGGACGCACAGAAAATCTGAGTACCAAGCTACTCAGGTCTAAAAACACTCGGTCATACCACGATGACACCTTCAGCACCCTAATAAAACCTCAAGCGCCGAGAAATCAGTACACACAGAACGCTAAAACAGGGTTAGAGGTAACATCTGGGTACCATCACGATGCAACATACCAGATTCCAGAGGTCATGCTCCAGACAATAAACTAAGTCTCAAGTGAATATAAACGCATCATGTTCGAAACAATAACTGAATATAAAGAGAAGAGAACTGCTAACCTTTGAGTCAATGTTAGTACTTTTTCCAGCGAACTACTGCCTGATTCGGGTGTCTCCTCAACGTGAACATGTAAATCAGATTGCCCTTCGGCCCTTTCGCCTTCTTACAGTCCATAACATCATACAAGCCGTCATACACATAGGTGGTCTTCACGGTTCTGGGATCAGGATCACCAGCACGAAACCCCGCTTTAAATCCTCGCACAACCCTAACAGGAGATTTCGACATCATGCTGTTCTTCAAAGCAAGGTTCCCACCTGTCATTTTCTGATCATCTGGTTGTTTACCTTTGTCCATGTAAACACCCCCTTCCCCCGTGTACTCTAGGAACTCAGACTCCGTCATATCATCATAATACCCCTCCGTAGCAACCACACAGGTAGCGAGCTTACTACCATGCTTTTCCAGATAATCAATACCATTCTGGAGAACTCATGAAGCTCGATAATGAACAGTTCTACCCTGTAATAGAACTCATCACCAACCTCTACTCCGGGAATCCCACCCACCACCTTCACCGGCTTCCTAAGCTTCCCTTGCGCCTCCAACTCTTTCTTCACCTGGAAATCAATCCTCTTCTCCCTCTCCCCCACCCCACCCCCCGACGCTATCATCGATATATGAGACCTGTACAACCTAAGAGTCTCCTTCACTTCTTCTCTAGCCCTATCCACTGATCCCACCTTCACATCACTGATCACTCCCTTCACTTGCATGCCTTCCTTTCCAAACCCAGACCACATTCTACCTGAGACCTCGACCGCCCTAGTAGTAGACGAAAAGGGTTTCTTGACGATTCCATCAACAAGCATAATCTTGCTCCTAACAGCATTCACAGGTCTTCTCCACAGAACATCTTTCCCCTTCTCCTTCCCCTTCTCATCCATCATGTTCAATCTCTTACCCTCACTCACCACACCGCCCCGCCAACCCTCATCACCACGCTTCGCTGGCACCAAGTTCTTGTTACCGCCATCATCAACAAACCCAACAACACCACCCGCATTCTCCACCCTGACACCATCGAAGAAAGCACTCGCACTCTCGATCACCCTTAACTAATAGCTTTATGGGTCTCCCCTTCATTGACCCTCTAAAGTCTCCGTAATCACACTGCAATTGATCCTGAAATTTCTCTACCAAGTTCTTCCCTACATGTATCACATAGCAGTCTTCCCTTGTAATCATTCTCAAACAAAATTAATCTTTGATTGGCCTTGGTATTATCATTGATCAATCTTCCTCTTCTTGGTACATCAGAACAAACATTTCGTGATTCGTTACCTCAAATCTTGATTGTCTCAGCTACTTATGGGTAACTGTTTCTCCGTCTCTATTTCCGGTGACGCCTTGATCACTCAAGGATGCACTTACGTAACTCACCAAGCCGATTACGTCAGAGATCTGCCCGACAAGCTGAACGATCTGAAGTCCGCTTTGAATAAGCTAGAGGCAAAAAGAAACGACGTACAGAGAAGAGTGAACGTTGCCGAGCATGGAGGCAACATAAAGCGGCTTGACATTGTAAAAGACTGGTTTAAATCAGTCGATGATACCATGTCGGAAGCTCGTGCACTCATCAGAAGATTCGAAACTGCTTCGCAGCAACTTGGAAACAATGGATGTTTTTGTGGTTGTACCGTGGGACGCTACAAGTTTGGTAAGAAGCTTGTTAACATGAAGGGTCGGGTAGCTGAATTAGAGAAAGGCAGCTCGTTTGACGTTGTAGGCGAGAGATTGGCCACGATACCAGCAACTGTGAGGCCCTCGAAGCCACTGGTTGGCGTAAGGAGTGAGTTAAAGGATATTTGGAGATGGTTCGAGGATGATCATGTAGGAGTGATTGGTTTATATGGCATGGGAGGTGTAGGAAAAACAACCCTTTTGACCGAAATCCACAACATGTTGGCTAGTTCGGTTAACGATTTCGATTATGTTATATGGGTTAATCTGAAGAGGAACGAAACCCTTGAAGAGGTTCAGCTTAGCATTGGGAAGAAATTGGGTTTGGATGAGGGGAAATTGGCGAGTAAAAACGAGTATGAAAAGTGCGAAGACATATCTCGTGTCTTGCATGGGAAGAAGTTCGTTTTGATGTTGGATAATCTGTGGGAGCGGCTTGATCGGTTGAAGTCTGGAGTGCCATATCCGAATGAGGTTAACGGGTGCAAGATTTTGTTTCACGATGAGATCAGAGATCCTATGCGGCCAAATGGAGGCTCACAAGAAGATCAAATTAGGACGCTTGGTTCCCGACAAGGCATGGGAGCTGTTCTGCAAGAAGGTTCGTGATGATGCCGTGCTCAATAATCCGGACATCATGGAGCTGGCTAAAAGTGTTGTCAAAGAGTGTGACGGTCTGCCATTGGCGCTAGACACTGTTGGTCGTGCAATGGCCTGGAAAAAGACTCCTCAAGAATGGTCCCACGCGATGGCAACTCTGCGAAGATCTGCATCAGAGTTTTCAGGTATGGAAAATGAGGTGCTTCTGCTTTTAAAGTTCAGCTATGATAGTTTACCCATTGATGCCATCAAGGCTTGCCTCCTGCGTCTCGCTCTGTATCCAGAAAGTTTTGAAATCCTCAAACGCAATTTGATAGCCGAGTGGTTCGCAGAAGGTCTTCTAAATGAACATGACACTATAGACGACTATGAGAACCATGGATACAACATCATCGGAACTCTTCTAAGCACGTGCCTATTGGAGGAACCTGCTGACAACGAACAAAAAGTGAGGTTGCACGATGTGGTTCGTGATATGGTACTATGGGTTGCATCAAAATGCGGAAAGCAGAAGAGTACATATCTGGTGGAAGCTGGATGGGGACTCCGAAAGGTCCCCGGAGTTGGAAAATGGAATGATGCTAGAGTGGTTTCATTAGTCTCCAACGAGATCGAGGAGATTAGTGAAGAATCGGTGTGTCCCAACCTCGAAGCATTATACCTGGGCCGTAACGCACTTACGAAAATAGCTCCTGGTTTTTTTTCCTCCATGAGGGCTTTGAGAGTGTTGGATTTGTATCGTAATGAGAACCTCACCGAACTGCCCTTGCAAGTTTGTGAGCTCGTCACCTTGGAGAACATAAACCTGGGGTATACTGGAATAAGACGATTGCCTGTCGAGCTAAGGAACTTGGTGAAGCTGAAAGTGTTGAACATCAGCGGCACATCGCCCGTGATTCCTCCAAATGTGCTGTCGAGCTTGTCGGCTTTGCAAGCGCTGAGAATGGCTAAATGTGGTTCGACCGATCAATTGCAGACAAACAATGTAATTTCCCGAGGGAACGAGCTGCTGATCCTAGAAGTTGGACTACTAAGGAACCTGATCGTAATAGATCTGACCCTAGGAAGCGACCTTGCATTCAGTTTATTTCTAAGATTCGAAGATTTGATGGTCTGCACAAAATCCCTATGGATTCAGCATCTCAAGGTTTCAACTTCACTGGATATAATGTTCCTCGAAGTCGCAAAGAGTCTGGAGAAGCTTTATATATCTGACTGCGAAGACATGTTATCCTTGAGCATTACAACACAGACAGCAAAGCAGAATTCAAACACCAGTGGTAAGATTATTGGCCCTGGGTCCGTGATAAAGCAATTGCCATGCTTTAAGAAACTCCTAGTTATACAAGTTTGGCTCTGTCCGAAGCTGAAAGACATGAATGTCATGTCCTTCGCTCCAAACCTCGAATTAGTGCGTGTATTGTACTGCGACGGACTAGAAAAGGTAATAGGAACGACTGATGTTGTAGGCAACGGCAGAGAAACTTCAACTCCATTCGCAAAGCTCAGGCCGCTGTGGTTATTTGGCCTGCCGCAGTTGACAAGCATTTGCGACCAAACTCTACCTTTTCCTGTCTTAAACGACGTAGGAGTAATAGGCTGTCCGCGGCTGAAGAGCATACCGGTGAGGGGCCTAAGATCTACATCTCGGCTGAAGAAAACTAGTGGAATGGCCTGCAATGGGATGATGAAGCCGCTGCTAATGCATTTGTGTTCACCAAATGGTAAGATCTTTTACACGGAGGATAAAAACTGATGCTTCGGTGATACTGTGCAAGTTGGTATAATGCTTCTAGCTAAGCTCTTGAATGCTTTATCAATTTGTGTTGAAATAATTGTATTGTTTGGTTTCTTAACTCACCTTGCATCATTATAAAGGATGAGCTATTATGTATATCAATATATGAAAGCTTACAATAAAACCATTGGTCTCTTCTACTCTTCTGTTCGATACTTTTCTCTCTTTTGTTTCTTCCTAACTTTCTTTATTTTCATATCTCTAAATTTGGATTATAGGTTTTCATCATTTCTAATGTGATAAAGATCCAACAATTTGTTACAGAATTCCATATCGTTACCTTTGTCAAAGATTAGCCACATTTCTTCATTATTGTTATGTATGTAACTTAAAGAAGATGTCGTCTTAAGCTCACGCTTTTAGTCTCACTTGTATGGGCATATCATCGTCCATGAAGTACCATAGTCAGTGCGCATGTTACAGATTCATTGCATTTTCACTGTGGCATATTATCTTTGCTATGTCCGCTTCTTTCATCTACAACTCTTAATGGAACGTCTAGTTCTTTTCGTGTATTTTGATCTCACTCGCATATATTTTGAGAAACTTGTTAGAGTGATTTACTATCCAAAATTACTTCATATCAAGCAAGTTTCACGTTGGAGTTCTAAAATGATGCGGTTTCGGGAAAAAAAAAGTAGACCTTTTTCATACAAATAGTCTCATCAATCCCTTAAAATCGAACCTTTGGAATATTACATACATCTTTATTTATAGAACATAACGTCTTCGTTACGATTTCAAATATTGCACAGTCTCAGAATCTTTTCTTATTAGACGGCTGACCTGAACCCTTTGTCCACAAGCCCAGCACATAGTCGCGGGATTGTTTTGGTTTCATTCATGTAACGCTCCAACCGCTTTTTTAGCTGATAAAGTTCACCCATCTCGACATCATTCCACGTCAGGCACGCTTTATGTCAGAATTTTATGGTGATTGGCTCTCGAAAAAAAAAAGGTGATACTTATTGCTAAAGAGGGTCTCATCAAACTCTTTAAACCAAATCTTTAAGATATTAAATTTAGGGTTTAGGGAACTTATGTTTTGTCACAATGTGTATCAAGTATTAAAACAAGGATTGAGGTTAAACAATTACGAATCAATGGTTGAGACTTAATTTTAATTTTTTAATTTTAATAATCATTCTTTTAACGCTTGCCATATTGTGCGTCAAGACACAAATTCCTTTTTTTCTTAAATTTAAGTTCACCAACAACTTCTGTCTAATTCCACAACCGATCAATACACTAGTGTGTTTCAGCAGCATCAGCGTTACTGCAACCATGAACACTGTCAATGCCACTATGCTCCTACATGCCTGGACACCAAACAAGATCACAACAGTAGGTTAAGATCGACAAACAAAACCTCAGATTAAATAAAAATCCTACGAGATTTTTCTCACAAACGCACTTTCTCATTTCGACAAAGGTTATGATCCATACTTTTATTTCACTTCCATTCGGTTCATTTATGGATTGATTTCTTAACAACCTTATTTAACGATAATGCTCAAAGTTGACTTTTTCAATGATAGGACTGATCACATCCTTCTTATTATAACTCCTTCTTATTAAAAAAAACTAGCATATTTATCCGTGCGTTATACGGATTAAAAAATTTATGATAAAAAATTTTAATATTAATTTAATATGAAAATCAATGTTTTATATCGTATAAAATATTTAAATTTATTGATCGTTTTGAGATTTTATTTAAAAAAATAGATGATTTATCGTTTATCATGTTTTACATGGTTCAACGTCAGATAGATATAGATATAGATTAGATTATATTTTAGTTAGTTTTTTTTTAAAGAAAATAGATGGTTTGTGGTGTTATATGGATGAAATTTTTCTTAGATTAGATGCTATTTTCTATTTAAGGGTTTATCTGGTTTTTTTATTAGATTGTAGTTTATTTTTAAAAAAAAAAAACATTAGATGCTTTGATGTGTTATATGCCTGTGACTTTGCTTAGATTAGATATTGTTTTCTGTTTAAGGATTGATTATATTTTTTTACCTATTAAAATTTTAGTTTTTTTTTAATTAGAATGAAAATCAATGTTAATGTATCATATAAAATATTTAAATTTGTTCTTCAAGTTGTTTTTTTATAGAGATGATTTATTGTTTATCATGTTCTATATGGTTCAACGTCAGATAGATATAGATTAGATTAGATTTTAGTTTATTTTCTTAAAATAAAAAAAAATAGATGGTTTGAGGTGTTATCTGCATGAGGTTTTGCTTAGATTATATATTGTTTTCTGTTTAAGGGTTTATTAGATTTTAGTTTTTTTTAATATTAGATGGTTTGATTTGTTATATGAGTGAGACTTTGTTTAGATTGGATATTGTTTTCTTTTTAAGGATTGATTCATTTTTTTTAACTATTAAAATTTTAGTTTATTTTTTTAATTAGAATGAAAATCAATATCTATGTATCATATAAAATATTTAAATTTATTGATCGTTTAGAGATTTAAAAAAAACAGATGATTTATCGTTTATCATGTTTTACATGGTTCAACGTCAGATAGATATAGATTAGATTTTAGTTTATTTTTTTTATTAAAAAAATAGATGGTTTGAGGTGTTATATATTTTGCTTAGATTATATATTATTTTCTGGTTTATTAGATTTTAGTTTTTTTAAAAAAATATATTGGATGGTTTGATGTGTTATATGCGTGAGATTTTGCTTAGATTAGCTATTATTTTCTGTTTAAGGATTGATTAGATTTTTTTAACTATTAAAATTTTAGTTTGTTTTTTATTTAATTAGATGATTTGCGGTACAGAGAAAATAAGTTGTCTAATTAGATATGTATTAGATTGGATTGGATTTTCAGTCAAGAATAAATCATTGTCGGATCATCCCAGAGTATCTGTTTTTAACTTGCCATGCAGCAGTTTCTTGCAATTATCATCTTCGTTTTCATATATTGGATGGTTTGAACATGAGAAGCGGTTTCTTCGCAGAAATTTTTGCTTTCGGCATTTTATTGAGCGTGAGAAGCAGTTTCTTCTACACCAGTAGTGGAGGTACAGTAGTTCTTCAGGGATGAGACAGCGATGACTCTATCATATTTACCATGATTAGGAATCTATGTGTTCGATGAAATATTAGTAATCATGGAGACCTTTCGGAAGATAATATTGTTACTAGGTGGGGTTAAATGACTAATGTTATTATTGCTTAAGATCCCGCACAGGCGTTTGTTTAGGTCTGATTAAGCTGTTCATGACTTGAAGCGGCTTGGTACTTTTTCTGCTTAGCAGGTTAAACTGTCGGCTTACTGGCCATTTAAGCCCATTTTCAAACTCATCAAGGATTCAGATTCAGCAAACAGATTGGTATTCATTCAGGCATGCACAACTGTTTTAAATTGCCGTGTTATGTTTACTCATTGAGCTCATGGAAAATTGATCAAAGAGACTTAAATCATCTGCATCCTAACAGGTTCATGATGAAATTCCTGTAATCCTTACATAAACGAGACTTTTTGCAGATGAAAGAAATGGACATAAGCTGAAGTTTGTTGATTGTTATATACTGTTCCCTTTCTCGAATCTATTCTATTGACTCTATTCTATTGCAGGTAAAGGAACACAACCATCCTTTCGTGCTGTTTCTGAGAAAATGGTCGTCTGTGGCCGCAATTACTTTCTTCCTGGTGGCCATCTGCGGCCAGGAGAAAATGGTCTCGTTGTTTGCCTATTTTTGAATATAGAACTTTTTTCTTTCTTTCTTTCTTTTGTATTTTTTTTTTGGTATCTGTAGAAGACATCTGTAGTATATATTTATTATTTTGATCTTTCAAAGATTAACTGTGTTAAAAGAAAACTAATGAGCCGACTTGCTGGTAATTCAGTTGGTGAAGGGCCAAACTGGCAGGTATGATCAAAGTTTCGCTTTCATGTTCTTTAGGGAAGAACTGAATGAGATCAATGGACAGTTTTCTCGTGTACATGTAGAAATGTTACTAGGAATGCAACGCATTGGCAGCCATGATCTTACTCTTATTGAGATGCACATCTTCATTATGACAGCGAAGAAAGTAAAAGGGGGAAAAGACAGCATGAGGAAAAGTTTGAAAGTAAAAAACATTATGGCTACAGACCAGTTTTTGGTTATGCATTCGACTGTGATTTACATAATTGGAAAGACTTCCTGTTTTGAAGGAGGCTCAAGCTTACAACATCATACTGTATAACTCTATAGCACAAGATATGCGCATGATGGTTGTTGGTGAGCTGTGCATCATTTGTTTCTCGTCTTCTTATCAATGTGCTTACGGCAGCTACATTGCTTAAATGAGTATCATTGATTGCGGTGAAACAGATTGGTGAATGTGTGGCTAAATGGTGGCGACCAAACGATGAAAATTTTGTGTGTCCTAATTGCCCTCCTCACATAACAAGGCTGAAGGTAATTTGCTTCTGAGCTCTTTTAAGGTTCCTCGCTACTAGTTTGTGTATATTTGAGTGCATCGTTGAGTCTTGCATTTCTGAGCTTGGTTTTGTTTCTATTTATCAACGCCACGGCAACTGTTATTGTTAATGCAGGAGTGTATTAGCTTGTTCATAGTGCGCATGCCCGAAAGACTGCTGATCACAGTGCCTCGCAATCACACTATCATGGCAATCCCTTTTCTTGAGCTCTATGATATAGATGAGGTACCTTGTCTGTCCTCTTCAACTCACATCTAGGCTCTTTGCTCTGGTTTTTCTATGCTATATGCCTGCTTCATGTGCCTGAGGATGTACGGCTGTGAACTTAAGGATGTCGCTTGATCTTAAGTGAAGACTGATTAAACTTGGCCTTGGTCTAGCTTAAATCGTTTATCACTAGGGTTAAATGGGCGATTTCACGCCTTCCTGATTTTTCAGTTCATGTATGGGCAAGAGCTGTGCTTCCTAATATGCTGGTTTTTTTCTTTCATCCCTGTGTACTTGTCAACGTTTTGGGCAAACTTCAAAGTAGTTGATGACATAATAAACATACAACCCGCTTTTTTCCATGAAATTAGTTAATTGTAAGCCTGCGTCCTGACATGCTACTAATCATTGTCCTGTGTAATAGTTCAAACAAGCCTGCTGGTGTTTCGCTTGCAGTCTCAGTAATACAATTAACATCTCTGTAGGCGAGAGTGCTTGTGTGTATTCCAGGAGTCTTGTTGATGATATCATTCTTCTCTTTGAGATACAGCATTTTCTTGCTCTGATTAAAGTGATACCTTGACCATCCATGTTCTTGTCGTGACAGAAATACCGACCAATTGCAGCTTCCAATCCAATCGCGCTGTCGAGATTTCAGTTTATCAACTAGACGGTTGCCTGTATGGTTCCATTCGTCTAACCTTCACTGCATAACTGTATGCGGTGTGATGATAAAATACAATACAGCTCGACTCGTGCACAAAAGATACGACAACTCTCTTGATGTTTCTTACTGTACATAGCAGCATCGGTTCTCACACACAGCATTCGTTTTGGTGCGTTCAACAGTTTTATTGTAAAGTAATAGTTTTGGTTATTTCTTCAATTTGCTAAACCGATTTCCACATTAAGCCTTAGATTCTTGATACTTTTGCTGTGTTTCTCATTCATATAACGTTTAGGGTGCTTGGCTGTAGTAGCGGATCGCTTGTATGTTGCACAAACTGCAACGACCTCGACTCGTCTAACGAATCCGAGGTCTGTTTGCCATACCATATAATTACCTAATCTGGAACTGGCCGTTCATTCACGCTTCTCAAAAGATCATTCATTCCGATATTGTTGCCTTCTCAAGAAGCTAACAAACGGAGTTGTTTCCATATACTTAAGACATCAAGATGTTTTCCGTCTGTATGGTATGTTGCCATTGCATCTGCAGTAAAAAAGGCCGAATGTTCTAACTTACAAGTCTCTGTATATGGAATAGTCATATGACACAACTTTGCCCTGCTTCCTTCCATATCATCTTCCTCTCCATCTTCTTTCTAGCACTTGACGCTTGGTTCCATTGCTCCATCGAAGCATACATGTTGGACAACGAAACAAAGAGTCCCGGTTCCTTCTGGTCCAACACATCCGCGCTCTTGATCACTTGCTCAGCCAGCTGAAAGTTGCTACTACTACCACAGCCACCTAGCAAAGCTCCCAACATTGCCTTATCAGGCTCGAAAGGCATCTCCTTCAGTAGGGACTCTGCTCTTTCAAGCTGGTTGTTTCGGCTCAGTAGATCAATCATACAACTGTAATGCTCCAGCTTCGGAGTAATCCCAAAGTGCTTCTCCATGCTGTCAAAAATCCTTTGGCCTTCTTCTACCAATCCTCCATGGGTGCAAGCGAACAAAGCGCTGGAGAACGTGAAGTCGTTAGGCTTCTGTCCTTTGTCCTGCATCAAGAAGAAGAGCTTGAAGGCATCTTTGGCTCTCCCATTGATCGCCAGGGATGATATCATAACGTTCCAACAAAAGACATCCTTGTTTCTGATCTTGATGAATATCGTAAATGCTTTGTCGACATCTCCACATTTAGCATACATCTCTAGTAGAGCTGTTCCTAATTTGACACTCATCTGAGACCAATCTAGGATTAAGGAGTTTATCCACTTGCCAAACTCCAGTGCTCCAAGATGGGCGCAGGCCGACAAGGCAGAGACGAACGTGAACCCATCTGGGTTTATCCCTCCCGAGTGCATTTGAACAAATAGCCTCAGCACCTCCTCGAACTCTCCATTCTGCACATAGCACGAGATCATCGAATTCCAAGAAACAACATTCCTGTGAGGCATCTGAATAAACATCTCCCTAGCCACTCTAACATCTCCTGCATTAGCATATGCCGTGATCATAGAAGTCCATGACACAACATTCCTCTCCGGCATCTGATCAAACAATTCTCTAGCCAATACAATATCCCCCACCTTGGCATACCCCGATATCATTGAGTTCCACGAGACTACATCCCTTTCAGTTTCGGGCATATCATCAAAAACCCGTCTGGCACCTTGAACATCTCCCTTCTGTACATACCCATAGATCATCTTATTCCAAAGCTCCAATGTCCTAACCCACATTTCATCGAACACCTTTCGTGCATCGCCCACCCCCTCATTCCCTCCTTTACACGCATCAACACACCTTGACATGTCCATATACATATCAAACAGTGATTCCTCAACTTTACAAGAACCCTTAAACCCCGACTTCACCGCCCGACAATGCACCATTTTCCCAGTCCCATACCAACCCAATTGAGAACAAGCCATAAAGACATATGGGTAACTAAAGTTATTCGGCTCCATCCCCCTCTCAGACATTTCGTCGAACACCTTCAGACACATCGCGAAAGGGCCATTATACGCGTACCCTCTGATCATGGCATTGAAATGGGTGATCATTGGAGTACCCAGATGGGTGAATATTCGATTCGGGTATTCCATAGATCCGAACTCCGTGCTTCGACGGAGGAATCGGGCCATCAGTTCAGAGTTTTGGTTGAGCCATGAGGTGGTGGTGATTATTTGGGCGTGGATTTGCTTGAATTGGAGAAGACTGCATTGGTGGAGGATGATTGGGAGTTGTAGCTCTAGGGTTCTGATCATGTGAGATCGGTTTCTGCATTTGATGAATCGATGCGAAATTGCGGTTTGTGCTGATGGTTGGTTTTTCTTGCTTCTGCTGTTTATCTTAGAAAATACTCACTCGGCCTAGAAATATATCAACTGTGCTGTCAAAGGTATGTCTAGATAAACTCTGAATTTATCACCTTGAAGAAGTTGTTCGACAATCAAATAACCTAACTTTGCATTTTTCAACCGTGTGTCCCAATAAAAAAATTCGTCAAAATATAACGAAAAGTCAAGAAGAATTACCGAAACAATAAGAATTCTTTGTATAATCACGTGGGAAGGGATTTGATATTTTTTTAGGATATCATGAAACGGATCATAAGAGCTGGGAAGGGCTCAGACAATTGATTATATTCTATTAGTGACGCTTTAAATAACGTCGTGGGAATCAACAATATCTATGTTCTAAATTTGCAATAGGTAAATCTGAGGATGGATAAGACTGATTGCAAAATCCATGTTTAAGATAAGTTTGCAGAGCAAAGTAGTTGATGAACGACATAGATAGGAGATCGTCACGTTGATGAGTTTATGTAAATCTAACCATCAAGATGACAGGTCAATGTTAGAGTCAGGTGAGCTCTATGTTAGCGAGATACTTTATGCTTCCCTATGAAATTATGTCTTGTGAAAAATGGTGTTCATTGTATAACAAGATGTTATTTTTGATATTGATTTTTGACCCCCTTTTTCTCTCTATATATATGCTTTGAGTAAAGAAATAAGGAGAGAGAAAAATTAGGGTTTCAAGAGACATACATAAAAGAGAGAACGATCTCAAAAAGAGAAATCATTGTAATTTTATTCATTAATTAATGAATCAAGTTTTTTTTTCCCTCTCGAGGGTTTTTTTCATTTGATGTCGTTTTTCGTTCTTGTTTATTATCGATTGTACTTGTGAGTTGATCGATTCACCGTTGGATTATAATAATGGGATTATCTCGGGTGTTAAATCGCAACATAAGGTTTAAGAAGCACCAGGTTTTTTCATTGATTCCGATTGTACAAAGCATTCACTCTAATTTTCCTTTCAGCTCTCAAATACCAGGAGTTTATGGACAAAAAAATAAAGATCTTTGAATTGGAATTGAGGAATATATACACGGTATCAGTTCATCATTGCTTAACCTATACACTCAAGAACCTGTCTTCAACTATATGTACATTTGTTCATTTGACACGAAGAGGTTACTGCATGGTTCATCGCACAATGAACCCGTTTCCTGGTGCAGATATGGTGTCTTGATACTTAAGCTGTGGTTGGAACGCATGATCCATCAAGCTTGATACTTTAGCTGCGGTTGGAAGGCATAGCCCATACACTCAAGAACTTGTCTTCAACTATATGTACGTTTGGTCATTTGACACGAAGAGGTTAGTGCATAGTTCCTCGCCATATAACGATCCAATGAGCCCGTTTCCTGGTGCAAATCCTCCATCTTCATACTTGAACTGAGATTGATACGCATGATCCCAGATGCAAACAGCTCCGTCTCCAGCAGCATGGTAATAGTACTCCATTCCACTGATGGACGAGGCTGATCCTTCATTGTATGCTGCTAAATCCTGCACGAATCCATCAAGCTCAAATCGAGAACCATCATGTTGAAAGCCATGGTTCGTGTTAGCGAGCATTTGCTGTTCCTCGAGCACGGCATTGTTTTGTGCACAGAGGACACCAGTAGAGTTATTTATGTCTACTTCAAGCCATTCCGCGAAGAGAAGTTTTGGCAAGGAGCTCCAGCGACGCTCATGATCATGATGAAGTTGGTCAACGGATTGTGGATCTTGATGGCTCATTGATCCTATTGATGCTTCAGAACTCAAAATGCTCACGGGCGTGGACTTGGTAGGAGATTCATTGACAGTAGTGCTGCCTTCGGGGATCGAAATGTTGAGTTGGGTCTGATCTAATTGTTGTGATCTTTGCTCTCTTTTCTTCAAGTAGGAGTGCCAGTGGTTCTTTATCTCATTATCCGTTCGTCCTGGTAATTGCAGCGCTATTTGAGACCACCTGCTCAATTCCAAAGATATGAACCATTGATCATAAGAATTAAGTATTAGTCCCGGACGAACAGACAATGAGATAAAGAACCACGGGACGTTCCCTTAAGTTAAAAGAACGATTTTAGAGGTCAAGCGACTCACTTGTTGCCTAAAGAGCGATGCAGATTCAAGATCGTATTCTCCTCTTTCACGGTAAACATTCCGCGCTTCAGTCCCGGCCTCAGGTAATTAATCCACCTTAACCTGCAGCTCTTACCATTCCTTTCTAGTCCTGCAATATACACTCACAGCATCCGACATACTAATATTTAGTCAACCAAGTCCAGAAAACAGAAAATCTAAACTCTTAAAAGTATAATGCTACGCCTACAAGATCAATCATCATATTTGACAGAAGGGGAGAAATGATCTGGTGAAATATATAACCAGCCATTATATATATGATGATTACATTAATTAAACAAGTAATGACTAAGCTAATACTCCCTCCCATGAAAATTACAACATTTTGATTATGCAGATATTTTGATTAAGTAATGACCCATCTCGTAAAACGATCAAATGATTGTTTTTTGTGAAACAGTAATGATAGTTCTTATTCTGTAATATAACCTAGGTAAAAAAAAAATTATATCATATAATGATAAAACGAAATTAATTAAAATACATACGAAATAATGTTAAAGTGTTAGTATATTTTTTTAAGGAAAAGACTAAGTAATAAGTTGATTTCCATCTCCTTGACCTTCGCTCTAATTGTGATTACAGGCGTAGAAACCACTGGAAAATTTCTCCTTGGAAAAGGATATTTGATATATACGTGCAACAACAGTGACAAGTCGATCGCCCATCTGGTTGGGCGAGCGGGTATGGTATATACTCCTACTACCTACCGCCAGCATTAAATGCATCAATTGGACATATAAGCCATAATTGTGATGGCTAAGCTTTATCCTGAAATATCAAAAAAGATGTTTTGAGATTTATATTATAACCCTATATCAAAAATAAAGGAAAAAAACTATCAAACCATATCACTTGGTTGTAAAAAAAAACTCATCAACATATATGTTTAATAAATACAGTTAAAATAATTGTTGCTGTTATTTTTAGGACGAATTAAGGAAGTAACATATCAACGTATAGTAAATGAAAAGTCGAATTTAGAACTAACATGAGTAGGCAAGTTGCAAGATACCCATCAACATTATTCGTGAAGCTCAAAAAGTTAGAGGAAGATCAACCTAAATGCATCGAAGCACGTTGATGAAATATCATGACTATTTGCATACAGTTCCAAAACTTTTCTCATTCATTTAAATTTTTCTATATTATACTCCCTCCGTCTCATAAAGAATAAAATGGATTGACTTGATATATGTATCGATATAAAGTTTGAAACGCATAAAACGATGATCAAACCTTTTTTTTTTTGTAAATTTATCATGGAATATCGATGGTTGATTAAGTTACATACTTTAACTTAATACATATAGCGGGATGAACAGACGTGATTTGATATAAAAACGAGATTTGTATTCATACATATAAAATAATACAAAATACATATATATTTTCATCAAGTACTTATACTTTATGTACTAAAATATAAAATATTTTCATCAAGTACATGCGTGAAGCCATCTATAGTCCAATGGTTGAATTAGCCAATGATTTGGCCACCCTCGTGGATACGCATATATATCTGCGACATTATAAACTCGCTGAGATATCAAGCATGTACTAATCCGAAAAGTCTATATTACTTATAAATCTGATAAGTAACAAACGTACTTGTGAGTTCCTAAGATTGTTATGTTCATCAGGGCTCGATCCTAAGTCCTATGCATATCATTGAAGCCGTGAAGCTAAAACGGGCAACCAATAACATACAAAACGACTAAGATCGTGATTGCGTTGCAGTTGCCATTGTGTTTTGTCCCTTGACAACCCATTGCCAAAATGCGTAAGACAAAGGATCATATATAAGGCTTTTGACGATATATATAATGTCATGACGATTGCAAAGGCCGGAAAGGACTCACCGGCGTTTACAGGAACTGAGCTCCAACAGCCATGGCCATGTTGAAGAATGTAATTTCTTAGTCTCTCGTCCTCCTCGGGCGACCATAGCCCCTTTCTATGCTTCGTCGTCTTCAACTTCGCTGTCACTCTGTCCATCGACGACTTACTGATATCCATCGGATTCGGATCGTTTGAATGAAGTTTATTTAGTAGGAAGAAATTGCGAGGAAGATTTAGCTTGAGGGAGAATGGTAATGCTGAAGGTTCTCTGATGAGCTGTTGGCACTCCACCAAATTTTCACTTATATAGAAAACAAAAATTCATTTTCATTCGGAACCCAACAAAAATAAAATAAAAAATCCAATTCATTAAGAATAAGCTTTAAAGTACATCAATTTTTTATTGTGATTTCACACAAGGAGAAAGCAATGTCAAAGTATTCCCTAATGATATTGATTAACAATGTAACAATCCCAATCAATTATTGATTTCATTGCGTAAATCATGGCATCAAAAATTAGCAGCACTATTTTTATGAATAATGTGAGAACTGATATGGATACATCGATATATATGCTAGTCTGTAAAATTCATTCTATAGCCATAATACCCGAGTCTGTGAGTAGCATCTGTATTTCTGATATGAACATGAACAATGAAATTTACGTAAATTTCAAAACCTTTCTTCATCTGTATACGGTTCAAAACCTTTATCCGAAAAAAAAAAAAAAACTTTCTTCATCTAATATAAATGTCAGTTAATGACTGGAGCAACCTGACTTTATATATTGTTATCTTATTGGTAACTCTTCGTAGACTAAAGGCCAAAATGGCTATAGGACCACCAATATATCTTAGTAGTCTAACACCCATAGGATGCCTAAAAAATGCACACTACTAATTCACAGAACTTTCTATGGATGAAACTTTTGATACAATAAAAAACAAAAGTTGGTGGTACATACGAGTTTTTTTTTTTTGGGTACAAAAGAGCGTACATAGGAGTGTTTAATAAATTAGTTACTAAATATTTGTTGACCTTTATCTTAGAGGCAAAGAAGCGATATTCTTTCTTTTCTTGAATGTCGCTATGTTATGGATTTATACGTCACCTGAAAAAAATAACGATTTGACTTGACACGTAATTTTATGCGTGTGTTGAATTTGTATTGATAGTGAAATTTATTATAATAGTTATGAGAGAAATTAATGAATGTACTATACTTGATTTGATATTATTTGTGTGAAAACATTTTCATATAAGAAAACGTTATATTTATTGTGGAACAATCTAAAAAAATAAGTGTTATATTTTTCATAAGATAGGGAGTAGTTCACTCGGGATACATCAGTGCAATTGATTTATATATTCATAATAAAGAACATATATATTAAAGCGAATTGACTTAGTGATAAGATATTCCTCCTTTAATAATGAGGTCAAGGATTTAGAATGTGTATATAAGTTAGTTAGTCGAAACGAGACCTGCATTCCTTGTTCTCAAGATAAAACCGCTCCGTACAAATCATTCAAAAGTATGTTACGATCGTCTCGAAGGATTATGAGTAGTACATGAAAAAATGTCACGAAGACAAAGAGAAATGCTCAGCACGGCAATACACTTCGAGATCGAATAGGAGAAGAGCACGTACCATGGATTGCTAAACAATAGTAAATTAAATCGAGGAATATTCTTGCTCCTCCAATTTTAATTGATTGAAATAAATTAATGATCATACAGATTTCATCAAGATTGATCAGACAGATTAAAGTCTCATCAGAGAACTAGCCAGACTGGTTTATAAGCCTAATTGATTAGGTAAACAATATTGTTATCAGTAACCAATTAAAAGTACCGACACGGCATAAAAAAGTAAACTGATTAAACTTCGACGAAATAACGTCCACTCCTTTCACAATAGTTCTGAGAGTAGGCATTTCACAATAATTTATTCCCATCGTCTCATAAATTTTATATCTTTTTGATTTTATATATTTATCGATATAAAGTTTGATACGTATATAACAACGATCAAATATAATTTTTTGTAAATTTATCGTGATATATCAATAATTTTATAAATTATATATTTCAATTTAATATATGTTATAGGACGATCAGACGTAAATTGATATAAAAAAAGATTCATATTTAAACATATAAAATATATATATTGTAAATTATATGAAACGGAAGGATTAAGAAAATAAGTACTCTACGTATAATTTGACCATACTCGAGCACCACGACCTTGTCAATGTAGTCTTCTTTTTGTCCTTACTCTAACACGCTCATCGCACATGGAAAGGCTATGTCTTGTATAAAGAAAATTTGTGGTTATTTCCTTAATCGTGTTCATCTTCGAGTAATTAGGCATTAAACGATGTATTAGTTGTCTTTTGTCAACCATAAGCTTTTTCTTGAACCATAATCCTTTGACATTTGATAATCCATCAATTCATCAATTCAAATTATTATCTCGCTTAGTCCTTCCCAAAATGTTCAAACAGAATGACATCACGGTTTTTTCCTTGATCTTACTTTCTTCGTTGCGCGAAAATTATAGCATTTTGATTCGAATCAAAAATTTATATATATATCAAATTTATATTAAATAATATTAAAAAATATGATTTATTATAATAATTATGAAAGAAGTTAGTGAATATATTATACCTGATTTGATGTTACTTTTTATTAAATTAGAAAACGTTATAAATTTTGATAATCACCCTAATAAATTAAGTGTTATAATTTTCATAGAACGAAGGGAATGTATCTTAATACTACTCCCTCCGTTCCACAAAGGATATAACGTATACGTATTTTATATTATTTTATACGTATGAATACAAGTTTCGTTTTCATATCAAATCACGTTTGATCGTCCCGCTATATATATTAGGTTGAAGTACGTAACTTACACAGCCATTGAAGTTTTATGACAAATTTATAAAAACATATTTTTGATCGTCGTTGTGCACTGCTTAAACTTTATATCGACACATATATACAATCAAAAAAAAATATTTTTTATGAGATGAAAAGAATAATATTATATCGCATACAACGCGGATTGTTACAAACAGAGTTGTATATATAGGTTTAGGGACCAGGAGGTCATTACTTTCTGTTGATGGTGACTCAAACTCATCGTCTTTGACCACCCGTCACAGCCTTTGACCAGCCGCCGCCATCACTAGCCGCCGCCGTCTTTGTCCTCATCCAGCCGCGGTCGCCTTTGTCTTTATCGGACGGAGGAAACTTGCACGCCTCATTCTTCCTTTGCTATAAATACGAGATGAGAGGAAGAGGAAAATTTCAGACAAGAATTAGAGAGTAATTTGAGAAGCAAGAGGGGGAGAAAGCCGTGGAGAGGAAAGGGAGCTCGGGGGTGGAGTTCTGAAGAAGAAGAAGAAGAAAAGAAATAGGAGAGAGAAAGAAATAAATAAAAAAGAGAGAAGTCACTATTTATATATACCGACAAAAATATATTGAGGATTTAAGGGATTTGTTTAAAGATTATTATCTCTATCCCTTATTGAGAGATTCTCAATATTTTGAGTGTAGCTCCTTTTGTATCTCCTTCATTTTGTTAGTGGATTCTTCGTCGTCGGCGATCGCCCGTGATTTTCTCCCGCAAGGGTTTCCACGTAAAATTCTTTGTCTCATTTAATTTTGCGTACTTATTATTGTTCGTGTTTATTATTAACTGACCCGTTCGTAACAAACTGGTATCAGAGCTTGGAACGTTTCAATCCTTATTTCCTACACCGGG
>JAOVYX010004715.1:0-10018 GCA_035668315.1 Drosera spatulata
AAAAAAAAAAAAAAATTCAAGATCAAGACATCACATTTCTCGATTTTACAAAAAAAAAAAAAACATGAATATATGTACATCCGGCGAAGCTACAGAGCAAAATAAATTCATACATCCCACTCAAAATTGAAACTTCATACACCCGCTCAACATAAATCCAACTATTTTAAACTAGTTCTGAACAATAGAAGCTTACTGAGCAATACCGAACAAATGAACAAACTCTAACTTAAATGGTAGCTTCGGCGAATTTGACCAAATGCTATGTTGAAATGGTAGTGGTTGGACTTGAAGAATGATTCCAGGATCAGGTTATGGTGTTTAGGTGTCGAAATAGTGTCTGTTTTGGTGACGGGAATAGAGATTTTGGTGGTTGCTGGTTTTTTTTTAACCGCAGGGAAAGGAGTACTGGTGCTGTATGCTGGGGGATTCAGAACTGGTGGTGCAGTTGGTGTTGAGACCGCTTATGTGCCCTACCACTATTCCCTAGCAACTCAGACTAATGGAAGGTGCTGCCCACCGCCCAGTTTGTTGGGCTTAGCTCGATCACTGCCATGCTATATCTCGACATCTCGGTGCAATGGATGTCTCGATCAGTTCACCCATAGGGGCAAGGCGAGGGGTGACGAAAAAATCGAAATACCCTTCCTTTAGTTATTTAAGAAGGCATGAGTTCCAGGCATAGAGAGGGGATAGCATTTGTTTTTCCGTACTTGATTAATCGATTTCTTGAACCTTAGAAAGAAGAGAAGCCTAGCGTTGAACCTGTTAGGAAGGAGAAGAAGCCTAGCGTTGAGATAAAGCACTTTCCTTTACTACTTACTTGACTTCCTTTCACGAAGCGTAGCGTGGTACTTGAGGAAGTGCTCTGACAGAATGGATACACCCTGAAGGCTAGCTGAAAACTATCTATCCAGAAGCCCTGCGCGAATCAAGGGTTTTCTCTTACACTGGGTATTTTATCGGCCGAGCAGGTCCACAGACCTATATTTCTCGATTCATTGGGCTCGCCGACTTCTCGATCAAAACTCTATCTACCCGCATCCTAGACAGCGCTCTATATAACTCATTTCGAGTAGAAAGGACGGAACTCTATGTACGTAAGAAGTTACATATACGGCTTCGCCTTAACCTATTCTTCCTTGCTTGCTGCTTCTTAATTAATATCTGAATCTTCTCGGACGTCTTGTCTTCTCTTTTAGTACTACACTTCCTAGCCTAAACTAGGTTCTATCCCAAAAGAGTAGGAGTTTTGAAGGGCTTGAGGGACCATTTGGTGGCCGACTGATTAATAATTGAGGGAGAAGAAGGGAGATGAAATTGAGGTGAAGTATTTTGGTTGGTGAAGGGTATTTATGACTCTTACTCACTTTCAGGCACCAAAATATAAATAAAATTTATAATGAGTACCTAAATGTGTCATCAAACATTTTGGGTATCAAAGTGTGATTGAAACTTCCTTTAGACATTTTAGTGTAATTTTCGATTTTGTTTAAGTTTATTTGTATTTTTTAAAAATATTCATCTAATGAATCTATTAAACGACATACATTTTGTTAGCCATTCATAAATACTTAATATTTAACACTATAAAATAATTAAAAATTAAAAGAAGTGAAAAAAGCTAAAATCAATACTTGTAGTAATCCATCCGTTCCACAAAAATTACATTCAATAGTAACTATATTGTTCAATATGCAAAAAGTTTTATTATTTGTCATAACAATATAACAAAATTACACCAACAGTCCAGAATTAAAGAACACAATTTAATCTATCGTTATTATTTCATAATAATTTTATATAAAATGATGTTTGAACGTTACGCAAATGATTCTTAACACAAAAAGTTTATTATATCACGTAACAAACGTTATAGTAATTTATATGAGACGGAAAAATATTACTCAACAGGTCGTGAGTCAAGTATGAAAAGGCAAACACAATACTACTCATGAGCCAAGTATGAACAGGCAAAAATTACTACTCACTCCGTTTCACAGAAAATACAACATTTATTTAATTTAGATATTACACAAAAATTGCAATATTTTCCTAATTGAAATTTTTTTCCTGTACAATTATAAAAATATCCTTGTTTTATATCCTATAATTTATCCCACTATTTTTTTTTTTTCTTCTCTCACTTATCTCTCTGACAAAATTTAAGGGTGTGTTTGTGAGTTTGATCACGATGAAAAGGAAAGGAAGGGGAAGGGACGTGAGGGGAGGCAAGGATTAGACATCAATACAAACATTATCTGTGAGTTAAAAGGAATGAAAAATAAATCATTTGATTTTATTGTATTTATGAAAATTATAAATTATAAATATTATATTATTTATTTATTTTGATAATTATATTATTTTTAATCGACAATCCTTCTAATCTTTCCAAATCCGTCCATTTTTAAGGGGATTGTTTTTTTAAAAAAAAATAATCCAACATTCTTTCTAATCCCTCAATTAAAAATTTACAAACATCATATTTATAAAAGGAATACTGTGATATCCTCCTAATTTTTTTCTTTCCTTTTCAATCAAATCTCATAAACCTAAAAAATGTAAATATCATTCTTATAAAATTTAATATATATAAATTATATATTGATAAACTCGTTACATTTGAGGATGGAGTAACTATCTTCCAATAGAAGCGTAGTATGTTCACTTTTGAGGGTTGGAAAAGGGTGTGGGCCCCTTTCTCCAAGCTGTCATCCATTTCCTCGACTAATGCCCACCTCCAGCTTTATTGCGTGTATTCACGCACATTTTTTATGTTCTCGTAGCTTCAAGTAATTAAACAAAGCATCACCATACTTTTTTGGAAAAAATTTTCATACATATTTTTATGAATAATTAATAACATAAAAATATTATATTATATTTTTTAATTGATATTTTATCAATATTTAATTTAATAATTTCGATATTTAAAGATTTACGCATCAGATTCTCGCGCTTGATACCTTTCTCTCCCCCTCGCCGTCGTCATCGTCGCCGTCGCAACTTTAACTTCATAAGAATATCGACCGGCAATGACTGTGTCGAAAACTCGTCCAAGCCATGGAAATCATACCACATCGTTTACACCAACATCAAATTAAGCTGGTAACTTTCACACTATAATCCCAATCCTCTTTCCCCTTTTCACAAACCCTAATTCCCAGTCCATAATCAATAGATGCGAAGCATGTTGTGTTTAAATATCAAAACCCTAATCGGAATGTTTTTTTACTGAAATGATTTATGATTATATTGTTTGAATAGGAATGGACGGAGTTGAAAAGGAGAAGGTACATAGAGTCGTTTATGAGACGAGTTAAGGATAGTATTTCGAGAATGAGGAGAGGTAGGAGGTTGACATGAGGCAGAAAGTTGAGAGTATGTGTGGAAGGTGTGCTAAGCTGTCTGCGGCCGATGGTCTTGTTTAGATAGTGCATATAGGTTTGAAAATGATTCAGATATTGTAGGATTTTTTTTGAATTGAAATTGGTTGGATTTTGTTTTTAAAAAAGGAAGGAAAAATAATCAATTTTTCAAAAAAAAAAAAAAAAGCAAGAGAATCAAATTTAAAAAAAAAAACGAAAGGTGGGTGGTACCTCGTTGGGACAAAAAAAAAATGAGGTACTTCCTAGGAATTAATTTAGTTGGGTGATATCTTCAGATAATTATTTCTATTTTTTAATATTAAATACATTAAAATATGTAGGAAAATTATCGTGAGATAATATCTAACAAAAAAATTACTAATAACTATCGCCCTCTTTATTTTTATTTTTTTTGAAAATCAAATAAAGATTTCCTGATTTGCAAGATCTATTCTGATTTTTTTTATCAAAAAAATATTGTTATATGATGTCCTGTTCAATCAATACAAACGCAATGAATAACATGAGATTGCTTGAGGCACCATCAGATGCCCAAAAAAAAAAACTCACGTGGAGCTTTTACATTGAAGTTTGATGCTCATAAAGTGAGTTCTTTTCAAACATGCGTGGAGCATATGTTCGAGCTAATGTGGTCATTGGCTGCAGGGACTTGAGTAATCCTTTCTATATTTTTTAACTGAATTTTTTTTTTTTTATGACGAGGATATCCGGGTTTGTTCGCGCGTATTTCGACTAATCGTTCGGACACTGATAAGACTATCCTATCAACATCGGATAAAGTTTTGACCAAAATCAACGGATATGGTCAACCTGAATTTTTAGAATAGTGGGATTCGAATCCAAAACCTTCAAAAAAAAAAGATTAAGTCGGATCAACCCAAGTTTATTGACTGAATTATATTATTGACTTTCTCTCTCACACATATTGACTCTGTGTTGTTCATTGCTTCTATTAAACAGAAGAAGCATGCAGGCAGGAAATAGCTTGGCAATTATCGCAAATCTACCCAATGGTCGAGGTACATGATAAGCTTCTGTTGGTAAACATCTCTTGCTATGCATTCAATTCAAAGACCACTATCTCTAATAATAATAAAAAACGATGATGTGGTGATGGTGGTTGGCTACGATAACATAGTAGTGGTGAATGACGACGACGATAGAGTAAGTTTTTTATCTGAAAATTTAATATAATATAATAGAACGTTTTCGAAAAAAAATATCACATTCCTAGTATATTTATTTTTCACAGTATATTATACGTAATGTTTAATATAAGAAAATTAAGAGTTCGGAATACATCGAAAAACTACAATACATCTGATTTTATCGTCGTATGTCTTTTTCACATTCCTAGTATATTTATTTTTCACAGTACATTATACGTAATGTTTAATATAAGAAAATTAAGAGTTCGGAATACATCGAAAAACTACAATACATCTGATTTTATCGTCGTATGTCTTTTTCATTCACATTATTGTTTCTTCTTCCATTTTTTTTTTTTTTTTTTTTTTTTTTTTTTTTGTGTTTGTATGGTACTTTCTTGAATGGCATTCTCCCCAATAAGTATCGACGATAAAAAAGACGATAACTATCATGAATGAGAATACCAGCCTATGGGAATCAGTACGTCAATTTCTTGGAAATCAGTATATTGACCTCAACAATCAATACGTCATTCTAATATTTTGATGACGGCGTTGATGATAGTGGCTATGTATCATGTGGTGGCGTCATCTTAGAAAAATAAATATTGGATTTAAAAATAATGAATTTTACTAATTTGAATTTTGAATGTGATTTTTATATTAATGGAAAGTGATCTTATAATTGATCATGTGGTACTTGATGAGAATAAAATTATAATGAGTTATTTTTGTGTAATTAAAATTATATAGAGGTACTTATCAAGAATTCTACCAAATATTTAATGGAAGTTTTACTTATATTTTTGAACTTATTTAAATTTTTATGATTCATATGTATAAAGTTGAAGTGCATATTGTATGCTATACAATTAACAGAATCATTGTTCATAACTTTTAGATAGTAGAGTGTAATAAAACATAAATGAAAACTCTAAAGATGAATTGGACAAAAATATTCAATGAAAATTTCACTTACTTTTTGGTACCCGTTGACATCGATAAACTATGAACAATGACTCCGATAACAATACATTATACTTGCGTGCATTGCAATTTCGTGCATCATTCTTAAAACTTTATACAAACGATTTTTGATCGTTTCGTAACACGAGTCAAAGTCTCGAAATTGTGAAAATAAAGTTCATCTTGATTATTTTAGTTCCGTTGAGTGGTGATTGCCCTAATATAAGGAATCACTTGATTTATAAGAATAAAGCGCTTCCGAATTTCTTTTCAAATAAATTATTTTAGTTATGTTATAACACTATTTTTTCTTGATAAGTTTTTTTTTTTTTTTTTTTGCTAACAATGCAATTTTATCACCTATTTCTATCACATTATTCTATCAGACTATTACACTCATTATCTCTAACATTTTTTTCCATGTAAAAATAATTCAACACTTGTACTATGATTGTTTCATAATTCCTAGAACGTTTATACTCCATCTATTCCATAATTCTTATAATATTTATGTAAAAAAAAGACATTATTTAAAACATATTTTGATGAATTTTATTTTTATATCACATAATATCCGATTGTCTCATAATCTTCGTCGTAAGAAGTAAGGCATATTTTCTACTCCCTTCGTCCCAAATAAACTGCGATATATTATTAAAAATGAATATCTCATATAAATTATAACATTTTCATAATATTTTCCTATTTATATCACATCATTTTCTATTTCATTACTTCTTCTTTCTTCTTTCATTCACAATTCCACTCACCCAACTCCTACGCACTCTCAAGGCATTTTGGTGAAAACTCAAAACATCAATGTACTTCTTAATAATTATATCAAATCAACATATCATAATTTATCTGGGATAAAAAAAATATTATAATTAATCTTTCTGGGAAAAAGAGGTTGTAAAATATTCTTTAGAATCTTTTCATTTAAAGTAAAAATCAGTCAAAATTGACATTGTAATGTTTTACGATAATTAATCCCCACATAATGTTATTTTGAATAATTTTGAGTAAAATAATATTCGAACTTCCAACAACGTTATAGGTTCACCCCGTCAAATACCTAACTAAATTGTTGTAATAATAATGGGATGGAGTGAGTATGGTTTAGCATGAGTTATGATTAACTTTGTTATTATATCACTCCCTCCGTCCTAATATGGATATAACATTTTCATTATGCGCACATTTCGATGTGAACTTTAACATGTGACGTGATATGAAGAAACATCATTTTGTTTGTAAAATTCTCGTGAAAAGCTAATGATAGAATAATTTGTAATCTTCGACTCGATACTAATGTCATAAATTTTTGCAGTTGAGATGATCTTTGATTTTATAAAGAGAGTAAACAAAAGTGAAAGTAAGAAATAAATGAGACGAGGATTTATACTAGTTGGTTCTTTGTCAAAACTATGATTTTTTAATTTTTTTTTAGTACAATCTGTCCTTCCTCTCTTACAATTCTCGCTCCAGAGTTTATAAGAGATACCTGTTATGTCACACTAAGATAACTAGAGCTGTACACGAACCGAGTTGTGTCGAGTTTTTGCGAGTTCAATCTCAAACACTTGTTATTTATTTCGAGTCGAAAATCAGTTAAACTCGAACATCATTAAAAAACTCAAACTCAAACCGAGTTTGAATATTATTCATCGAGATTCGAAGTACTCTTCGAACAGTTTGTCGAGTGTCGAATCAAATCAAACCCGAATTGAATCAAGTCGAATCCAACCAATGTTATTATATTACTCGATAATACCATATAGACATCATCATATGATTCATATTTAAACATTCATTTCAATAGTAGTAACAAGTAAACTTATTACTTGAAGGTAATGAAACATATATCTGTCATTGATCATCAAACATTACATAGAAATCTATCCATAACCTAACTCTACATTGATGATCACCATTATACCATGTAAATTTACAACACCACATCAGCAATTTCATTACAGTAAGCATTACAGTTTCTATATCAGAATATGTTGATAACCGAACCAATATCCATCAAAAAATTAGTTGGGGTAACTCCTTGTTATTATTTTTACTAGGTGATACCTCCGAATATTTTTTTCAAAATAAAATACTTCAATTCCATGATATCTAATAAGAATAAATAACAAATAATTTCTAAATCAAACCAAGTAAGACCGAAGGATAATTAATAACTTAGAGGTGACGCTTATCGAAGGATGTTGTTAACTTGGCATGTTTATCCATGCAAAATTTTTATACGCGTGTAGAGCTATACACGAACGGAGTTGGGTCGAGTTTTGACGAAATTGAGTCAAACTTTTACTATTCATTTCGAGTTCGAGCCGAACTTGAGTAGAAACAGTTCGAGTTCGACCCAAACTCGAGTTGTTTGTCGGATAATAACTGAAACAGAATTCGAGGCATATCTGACTCAATCTCGAATATGTCAATCATATTAATATTATGGATTATTTCATAGAATAAAAATTATGATATTAATAATATATTTTATAAATCAAATAGTAAAAGATTCAATTTATAATATAAATGTATGAGTCTAAACAAAATAATAACGCTATTACTCTTGACTTTTATTGCATAATTGTAAAAAATTAGATTTTTTCTATTATCATGCAACATTTTAATTATATCTTTATTTCTCAAATTTCATATATTTATGGTTATTAATGAAAAAACATCAATTTTTGGAAAAAAAATAATCCAACCTTTCGCGTCGAGTCGAGTCGAGTTCGAAACGAATTCTAAGAGTTCACGATCTTATAAGTCGAGCTCGAGTCGAACTGAGTAATTTATTGGACCCGAAAATCGAGTATTATTGGAGTAATTTTTTATTCTCGAATCAAGTCGAACTCGAACTACTCGTGAGAAGTTTGGTTCGTGTACTCTACACGCGTGGAATGACGATCAAACATAGTTTTTTTAATAAATTTATCGTAAAATATTAATTGTTATTTAAGTTACGTCTTTCAACCTTATATATGCTGCGAGACGATCAAACTTTATTTGATATGAAAATATGATTTGTATTCATGAGTATAGAATTGTGTAAAATATGTACATGTTGTAGAATATGTAGAACGAAGGGAGTACCACAAAGTCAATAATTTCATTAATAATCATGCCATATTAATTTTTCGTAATTTATCTTGGACGGAGAGAGTATCACATCAACGCACAACGCTATCACTTCTCTTCCTTTTTTTTTCTCCCTTCTCTCATTCACACAAGTTCAAGAACAAATCAATTTTTATAATAAGAATCAATATACATATAAATTATTATATCGGATCAATCAATTATACTTCATTCGTTCCATATTATATGTAACATTTTCAATCATTGTACTATTCAATACGTATTTCGAAGAGTTTTATTTGTCGTCTTAAGGATGCAAGAAAATTATGCCACTGACATCAAATTAAAATACATAACATAAATTATCATTAGTATTTTACGATAATTTTTCAAAACATGACGTTTGATCGTCCCGTGATGCAAGTCAAACTTCGACTTGACAAGTGTGATATTCAAAATGTTATGTTTAATTTAAAATACTCATTTCGTCTCACAAAAGATACAGCATATACATATTTTATATTATTTTATATCTATGAATATAAGTTTGGTTTTCATATCAAATCATGTGTAATCGTTCCGTAATATGTATTAGATTGAAATATATAATTTATATAACTATTAATATTTTATGATAAATTTATAACAAAATTATGTTTAATCATCGTTGCACATATATTAAATTTTACATGAATTATATATTAAATCAATCCGTTACTTTTTTTTTAGAGAGATTATGTCAAGGAAAGGATTAAGAGTCACGGAGGTAGGGAATGTTAATGGATGACACCATGGATATGTTGTCATAATTCAGGAACGAACGTAGGGGTAGAACTAGAAGGGCAGGGCAGGTTAACCCAATCCCATCCAATGTCCTATCTATCTCTCCTATCCCCTTTCTTCCCCTCGAGCAGTGCAACTTGCTTCTCACTCTGCTTTCCCCTCTCCTCTGTCCTCTTTGTCCAACCAACAACACACAGGCAAAAACTCACAGAACAGAGCAAATCAGAGAAAAAAGCATTAAAAGCAACAACAACAGGACACACCCTTATTAAAAACCCCATCCCAATTCCCTCACTTCCTCAAAAACCCACTTCCCTCTCTCATTCCCATTTGCTATACACAAACTTCAAAACCAGAGACACCAGATTGGCAGATTTGATCAAGAATCTCAATCTGGCTTCATAAAGTGAAAAATCTCAGAAACCAAAACTGAGAGTACACTGAGAGACAAACAGTGAGGAATTGCATTTGGGTTTTGGTTAAAGGTCTCAACTTTGAACCCCATTTGGTTCAATTTTGTGTGGGAGGTGAAGATTGAAGAGGAGGGCAAAGTGGAAAAGAAAGATGTTTGCTGCTGAGAATGGGTTGAAGGGTGATCCAAGGCTCCAAGCCATTTCTAATGCCATTAGGGTT